>CAWVOY010000001.1:39420-159567 GCA_963931895.1 Eupithecia pulchellata | reverse complement strand
CTGCCTTCAAACAAACCATCGGCGAACTATCGGCCGACCGCTTGATCACATCTTCACTTTCTATCAGGTGAGATCGTGGTCAAACGGAGGTCTATAAGATATAAAAAAAAAATCAGTATGGCGCTCAAGCCCCGCCCGCACACTTGCCGATTGTTTGATCGGCCGACTCGGTCGATGGCTTCAGTTTTAGTTCACTCCGCGTCGGACGCGGGGAAGGTCGTGCGCAGTCTGTACGTTCATGATGGATTCCGCCTCGTCTTTGCTTGTCAAAAGTATATATAGAAAAATTGAAAAAGGCCCGCTCTCTATAAAAAAAACTTAAAAGAGTACTCTGATGTTAATCAATCGGCCAAACCATTTGTTGGCTAGTCTGCGCACTCGCGACCATCCCAACTTTTTTTTCGCACGAACAGGCCAACTCGTCTAAACTATCGGCCGATAGAAAGTTTGTAGTCTGCGGTGACTCTAAATGTGCGTGCGTCTAACCTATGGTTTAGAATGATCGTGGGCAAAACCAAAATATTAAGACACAACTGTCACTTTTGAATCGCAAGGACCTACCTACAAGTACTCGATGCTACCTACAAAGGGTTCATATGACGAGAATGTTCCTAAAATCAGGTAAGTAAGTATCTCATTACATTACATTACCCATCTTATTTTAAATAACCCGCTTTCTTTTTAATAAAAACTCCGTAAGGCCGTTAAATACGTTGTTTTGAAAAATATTGGAATTTTTTAGTGAATTAGTAAGGTACACGATATGCATCAAGCATAATTATCGTGTACCTACCTACTTGCTGTACAAACTTCCGTACGAATGCCAAACTATGAATCTGAACGTCGAAAATTCTACATTAGTTACCCAATATTTTATGAGAAAATTTTTCGGAATCACATTAAAAATTGTTTATAGATTTTGATAAAAAAATCTTGAACATATTTTTGTTCATAATAAAACCTCAAATAAAAAATATATAATGCTGGACAATCCACACAGCATCACCTAGCCGTCACCGATGTACATAATACAATATATTAAATAGATAGAGACAGTTTGCATTATATTCTTATATTAACGACCCCAGAAGGCCTATTTCCACAGGTGATGATACTATTGTTTCGTATTTCCCAAGAGGTCCATGAAAAATATTACTACAACTTTAAAAAAATCCCAAAATATGAAAATTCAATACATAATAAATTTCTATCGTGAAAAAGTTAAGACCATTTCTATACGTAACCAAACTACAAATGTCTGTAGTACTAACATCACTCTCGATTACCTACTTATTGATTACCTACCTACCTACCTACTCAGATGAACCGAAATAACAAATGTGGGCTAAATTTAAACTTAGAATTATTTAATTTCCAATAATTGTTCGGGACCACTGAAATACGAAAACCGCATTGTCATTGAAAGGAAACATTCAATGTTATGATGACTGTAGAATGAATGCCAACATATTGTATTATTACTTATATTATGCTTATCACTGTGGGTGACCCACGCCCAAGCTAATTTTAGCACAGCAGGAATTAAAGTTGAGTGACTGGCCGTCGCGTTGTCGCGTCGCGTCCAGTCTTTATCATAGTTCGTAGGTCGTAGGGTAGTCACTACCCTACGAACTACGTGATCTTCCCCACTGTGGGGAAGTAGGTAGGTTAGCTTTGGGTACCTGCCTACTTACGTTTTTTTTTTTTAATGCCGGACAATCCACACCGCGTCATCTAGCCCCAAGCAAAGCAGAGCTTGTGTTATGGGTACTAGATGACTGATATACGTAATACAATATTATTAAATAGATAGATATTTTTTATTATACATAGAAAACGACTAGAACCTCTGAACAAACATCTGCAGATCGTACAAATATTTGTCCCGAGACGGGAATCGAACCCTCCTGCGTCGCAGGCGGACCTTCGCTCACAGTGGTCGTCAAACGTACTCAGGCCCGGCCAGCGATTAACAATTAATTACTATTTCACATAGCTTCATCTAACCAAGCTAAGCAGATGTTTAGGTTCTACTTGATGAAAATGTTTGTCATGTTTTGAAGTCATGTCATGAGAAAACTTCAGGTAGCGTTCAGTATCCTGGCACCAGGCTCCTCATAGAGCGATCCGACCGGACAGCTGTCCGTCGCGGCCGGTACTTCTTACTGCCGTGTTCAATCCGGTTTTGTCTCATTTTGGGATGGTACCTACTAGTACTACCAGGGTCAAAACCATCCTATTATAATACGAGGTTGTTAGACACTTCTCTACCTCTGGCTTCGGTTGCGGGAAAATAAAACAATCGTAACGTTCATAACTTACCTTTATAGTATTATACACACACTTTACGAATTTGTTGCATGCCTTTTAATAATATTATGTCATGTGATTTTAACTTGTAACTTTGTAACAGATTCATTATTTATTTCCATAAGTGTTATCTTAATAACTTAAAATCCTGATGACCCATTCTCAAGGAAGCCAAGTTCAATTCAATTGGTAGTACACTAACAGTTCTAGACAAGTCTAACAAATAAATTAAAATCGGTTGTTCGTCCGACTACTGAATCGGACCGATTTTATAAACATCCGATCCCTCCACCCCGAACCTTAGATTCAGCTTCAAAATGTATTCAATAAAAACGTACTTACATTATTATGTTCTTTGATTATGGAACAATAAAAAGGTCATTTAGGGAACAAAAATAATAAATAAATTTCACTTCTCTTAAGAATAGCGGGATTAAGATGCGCTTAATCCCGCTATTCTTAAGAGAAGTGAAATTTATATAGGTTTCAGATCTTGTTGAGGAGGTTAACTTAGCTGTTGACCACCAGTCAATAACCATCAATAGTAAACCGAACAGTTCCGAGAATGTATTGTTACTTTGACTGCAGAACAAGGTGTGGTGGCGCATGGTGCCCAGCCTGGTGCTGGTGGTGCTGGCGGCGCTGACGCTGGTGGACGGCGAGCCCTCGGGGCAGGGCGCCGCGGCCTGGGGGCAGGGCGCCGCGCCCCTCGCCGGGGACCAGCCGCTCAGTCCGCTCCGCACAGAGCGGGCTGCCAAGGATAAAGGTCTCTCTCGCTAAACTTACCGTTCCCATTGTAATGCTGAGGAATCAAGGAGATGCCAATACGAGACGATGAAGGAAGAGAACAAAGGTTTTGAGTTCGGTTTGCATACTTTCGTATTGTATAGTCTACCGTATCTGTACACTTCGCTGGATAAGATAAAACTTTTGATTCGTATTATAAACTTTTAATAAACATTGCAAATGGTATAACGCTCAAAATATAGAAAACCCATGTGGCAATTTGATGATTAAATTGCACAGCGGTAAGTAAAGAAAGAACCCTCTACTTGTTCATAAACTTCATCAATACTCTTCTCTCTACTGTGTGCGGGAATGGTGGAGGTTGGTACACTTATTGTGGGGACTATAGAGGCGTGGTTAGAGCGTCTGCATCAATAACGGGGATATAGATCGGTATTGTGTCATATATTGAACCAGGGTCATTATTCACTATTGCCAATCCCAACGCGTTTTACATATATGACAAGACAGCTGCGTGGAATCGAATAAAATCGTATTTAGAATACATTGTGACGTCACACGGTTTGGGCAAGGAATCTGCTATTTATTCCTGGCCCTCAGAGATCTGAGGCAGGACCGCGGATGATGCGGCTGCAAGACGTAGTTAATGGCATACCTACCAGTCATTCACTATGTTAAATATAAATGGGTAAAGTTCGCTTTAACGTACCCCTAACTTTCATCCAAGATTACGAAAATATTATTACGAATATTCTTGTGCTTTGATCTTTAGTTTAGCGACTTTAAATTATGTTTTTACAACCAGACATTGTTGCCAGAATACCAAAATAATACACTCTCTTTTGATTTTGGTATTCTGGCAACAACTCTTGGATTAATGCTACAATGTAGCATACTCTCCCCTACTAACCCAAGGTTAGTTTGATTGAAAGCTCCCATATCAGCGGTCAAAAATTTTAAAATTGTACACTGAGTTTACTCCTAACTCTTGGTGGTACAAGACAAAATCCGAATTAAATTCAGAAGTAGTATCTAACTCCGAGTGAACCGTCATGAGGAAGCCTAGCGTAAGTGCACATAACAAACAAAACAGTATAATACGAACAAAACCACGTGTCATTTCATATCTGACAAAAAATTATAGTTCTATTCACAATACTGTAGGTAGAGTTAGAGAGTACAGTAAAATCATTTAGCTTTCTGCCTATTTAATTTGGCCGGATGCAGTAAGAATGAGGAACATGACACTAACCGCAGGAGATAAATCCACGTTAAAAAAGTATTAACGATATTTCTGTTCGTATAAAAAAACTAATGTTTTAATTTTTATGCTGACTCTACCTTTTTTGTTTTGAAGCGCTGAGGAAGCCTTTTGTTACATATTATGATTTTCAAAATATGTTTACCAATAAAAACTTGAAGCTGGGGGAAACGCATTCTTGGAGCGCCGTGGAAGCACCCTATTCTTGGAGCGCCGTGGAAGCACCCTTATTAACTGAGTTGTTTTCTAACCGCAACAGTAAAGTTAGTATACCTAGGGTTCTTTTTATTTCACTTGATGTTTTGGTACAAGTGGTACTAAACGGTCGTTATCCTTGTCCTGAGTTATAGACAACCCACCGGACAAAACCACTTAACGTATGGGCTTGAAACTGAGTACTTACTTATTTAAAAAAGATCAAGTTCACGTTCACGAGCTCACTACAAATAAATACTTTGAACCTGACCTCTAGTTAGAAAGTCGAAATGGAAATGTTCTGACATTCAGCATTTTCAGCAACCGCCAACAAACAATAAATCTAGAAAATTTCAAATGAAAATTCTTCCGTGAAAGGGTGTGTACACGGCCGCTATTGTTATCTGTGGGCAGGCATGCCACAGTGCCGTGCGCCGCGCCGTTTGGCGACACAGTCATACAGTATGACTGTGGGTATGTCAAGTTATAGGTAGGTGGGTACTGATACACCAACCTACCAATCTACGACGCACAATGCAGGTCCGCTTACTCCATCGAGTTCCAGTAACAGATCTTACTTACCTACGTACCTACTCATTATTCTCTAAGGTCCACTTTCACCGTTCGGTGAACAACTTAGTTCTACAGAAATATTAATTATCCAAAAGAACTTAGGTCGAAGATTGAGTTTGTTCTACTTATACCTACATAAATTTAAATACTTATAATTTATAATTTTTCACAATAATATCACTAGCTAGCTAGCTACGTATTGCTCGCGCTTATGAAAATAAGTTTTTTATGCATTTGTCGGTTTCCGCCCCGGCTGTTTAATTAACCTAAAAGCATGATCCGAGCGAACTTTGTGTCGGTAAATTGAGGTAAACTATCCACGACGCAATCCCCCCTCCCCCTCGCGGCAGGGAATACCAATGATACCTAAAGCGCTAAACTGAGTTTAAATTATATTGATCACGTTCAATTGCTACGATGAAAATGATCACGCTTGAATTGGATCTGCCCTTGTTGACAGTTGTTCCACAGACTATACCATACTTTAGCTACTGCATTTCTTCATAAACATCTGCGGTGCGCTGCGATGCGTTTTAATACACTCTGTTGTTGGTTTGTAAATAGTCACGAAGTCATAGCAATCGATAACTGTATCCTCTAACTAAACGAATCATCCCATTACTCAAATTTGAGAAACCAGACACACGTCAGTAGGCCAAGCATGGGGATTGTTCTCTAGGGTAGAATAGACAATAATGGCATCGCATCGCCATTATGTATGCAATGTATGGACATTACGTACATTATTGACGTTGAAGAAATTAATTTCAAATAATTTACGCATTCGATGAGACTGAATTTTTCTCTATTCTACCTTGGGCAAGAAAGTCCGTGATTGTTGATCCGATTCCCGCCTCGGGACAAATATTTGTACGATCTGCAGATATTTGTTCAGGGTCTTCTGGTCGTTTTCTATGTTTATTAAAAATATCTATATACATAATGTAATAATATTGTATGATGTTATATCAGTTATCAAGTACCCATAACAAAAGCTCTGCTTAGCTTGGGGCTAGATCGCTGTGTGGATTATTCCGCAATTATTATATGAGATGGTTTCCCTGATGCCATTGTATTGGTTGTGGACAGATGCGTGTCGCTACACGCGCGGCGCGTGGGGCGAGTGCGACTCCAAGACAAACATGCGCACGCGCAAGCTGACCCTGAAGAAAGGAGACCCCGCGCTCTGCCAGCACACCAAGACTATTCAGAAGAAGTGCAAGAAATGTAAGTACCTACACGGTGCACTTCTCTGCAATTAGCTGTTTCAACAAACTAAACTTACAACAAAAAATTGTTAAAATGTTAGGTACTAGTAATATTGGACACGCCGTGTGTAAGCTTGTTTAGTCCATAACCCACAATACTCAAACCGCGTCAAGGCAGTGCGGCCAGAGTTTCAAGTGGCATTAAGCACATAGTTTATAAAAAGTTTGTGACTTATTATAATAATGCTCATGAAACAATGTATATTTACATTTTACCATTTAATTTTAAGTACCTACCTATATGACAAGAAATGTATCGCATTTACATACACATAAGTCTGTAAACTTGTTATGTTTAATAAATTATTTCATATCATTATGTTGTTTCTCAGCATGCCGCTATGAGAAAACTCAATGGAGTGAGTGCAACGCGGCGACGGGCGAGATGTACCGGACCGACAAGCTGAAGGCGAACAGCGACCAGAGCTGCGACAAGACGCGCCGCGTCGCCAGGAAGTGCAACAACAAACAGCCCAACGCGCTCAAGGACAAGGGTAACAAACAGAAACTACACCAGACACTCTACTCCCACCCAACTCTACTAAATACTACTCTACACGAAACATCTCACAATCATAATCACAATCATAATCATAATCATGTACATCGTTTATGTACATTAGTTCTTAATATTAAGTTAGTCCAAATAACAATCTACCTAATAAGGTGTGCAAAATATAATAGTTTACACGATTTAACGATTATAATTAGGTACTCAATGTCACTAAAATTTACAAAAAAATAACAAAAAATAATATTAACAGAGGTCCATAGTAATATAAACAAAGAACACCAAAGTCAGTTAATCACTTCTTAAAATTCAAAAAGTCTCTTACACTATAAAAACTATTTTCAAAAAGCCAGTGTTTCAATTTAGTTTTAAACAGGTTTAGAGGCAAATCTTTAAAGCAATTAGGTAGTTTATTGCCGTTTGGTGCCGGCATTTCCCCACAACACACCCACTCTTCCCGTGGGTATGGTAAGAGGCGACTAAGGGAGACACTCCGGGGGCGGGCAGCAGCGCGCTCTGCAGAACAACTCCACCGAACTGCGATCCCCAACCCGCAAGCCCAGCGGGATTATGGGCAATAACCCACAAATATATGTATGATAATGCCATCTATGGCGCTCATTAGGGGAGGCCTATGTCCAGCAGTGGACAATTATAGGCTGGTGATGTTGATCCTCTTTCAGTGATTAAAACTACTTTCTCAGTATACGTCCTTATCCAATATTGTATTCTTACTGGTGCATTTATTTATGATTCTAGTCGGTAGGGACTGCATAGAAAAATCTAGTTTTATTTGTCAACGGATTTTAATATTAGGTATTATATTATTATGACATGTATGTGTGTCATTATTTTCAATATTTTTGGGATTGTTTATTTCTATTTATATTGATAATATCTGTTAAAAACCTATGTTGTCGCAAAAATATTTTTATATAGAGTTTAACCTTTATTTTTGATTGCAGGTCGTCGAAATCGCCAGTAAGCGGTCATAAATCGCCAGTAAGTTATCTATATAAGTTATTATTATTGTGATGTTCGATCAATGGCTCTAATTTATGTAAAAGTGCCAAATAGTCACCCAAAAATTAAATTAATTCAATAAATACTCGTCTTGCTATATCTTAATGAATAACAAGTAGATGCAGTACAAACTGTACATTCATTGTGTCATTTAGTTTAGGGAATGTAGTCGTTTGCATTTTATTATCAACTCACACTGATATTCAAATAAACGAATAAGTACTTAATTTAAAATGGTTTTATTTTAAGTTCCCTTCCTTATACTATACGAGTAGTCTTAGTAGGTAGCTGATAAGGTTCACCATTTTGTATAGAATAGCTCCGATTGGTTTGAATCTTATATGTTTATATTTGAGTTGATGATAGATTGTAGGAGGGAGGTATCTACATATGTGCTTACATACCCAAAGTGAAGTACCCGTAGGTACGTACCTACGGATACTTTGATAACAAATTAATTATTAGAAACTATTGATTCTTACAGGGGCATTACAAAATCATATGATGGGTGTTTTAAACTGTCAATGGAGTATTGTCATTTGAAAAGTGTATCAGGGCGGGGTGGCGCGGCTTGCTGTCGATTCGGACAAAATTTATTGGGAAACAGTGTCCCAATTGACACTTGATTTTTAATAATTTCAGTACTGTTCGATACGGACACCATCAAGTAGAAAACACCTTTACTAAATTATCATGAATCATAAAGTAATTCAAGAAAAATAAAATGTAAATAGAAATTGTGTAAAATGTGGTTTTTAATTTGGCTGTCGAATCAATAGCCTAGTAAATAAATATATTTTGATGGCTAAATATAAGGGGCATAATGAAAAAAAAAATTCGCTATTTAAGTACCTTTAATAAATAATAATGTATAATTTCGTCATCTATCAATGCCATAAAGCCTCATTCAATTTCTCGAATAAATTGCACCTATATTCAACACGTCTCCCATAAATATTGAATCAGACTTCAAAGCAGAGCAGATAGCGGTTAAATAAATAAATAATGTTGATCTTAAGTAAACGATAAATAAACAAATCATAATAGAAAAATCGTATAAAAATTGACAGTACGACTGTCTTCTAATACTATCCGCAAACTAGAGTTCCACGGGACAACGTCAAAACGATCGTCACGAGGGACGTACATGTCGTCGTAAATATCACAGGTTAGGGTGCTCCCACACTAGCTACCGAGAAGGCAGCTATTCATCTTTTGAGTTCCACACAATTCAACAATAGAAACTGATAGACACCTTATTGCCGTACCAAATGATACAGCTAATGACTAAAACGAGCATCGAAACTAAACTGCAAAATAGAGCTTAAGAATCGACCGTCCTGTGGCAAGATGAAGGCGCTGTTTCCAAGTGGATGGGGAGGGAGCACGAGTGCAGTATCTAGCAGATCACTTGAAGAGCTGTTTGGCGTAGTGCCATATCCTGAAGAAGTACTCGTCGCGGCGCAGTAGGGAGCCGCGCGCGTAGGAGCGGATGTCGGCGTCCATGTTGTGGTCGCGCAGCCACGAGGTGGTGGTCTGGCTGAAGGACGTGGGCTCCGTGCCTTCCGTCGCCTCGCCGTGCTCCGCGTCCGCCTGACTCTCTGCGAACAACACAGCAACGTTATCTACCACTCCCGTACAGGCAATCAGTCACAATCTTAGCACTCCCGTATAGAGCCATCATCATTGAAGGGGCATCATCAGGACCTTTATTCTCTATGAAATAGGAAATTCCTTGCCCAAACCGTGTGACATCACAATGTATTCTAAATACGGCGTGGAATCGCTTTTATTCGATTTCACACCGTTGTCTTGTCATATCTGTGAAACGCGTTGGGATTGGCAATAGTGAATAAAGGTACTGGACCGAAAACTGCAAAGGCTTAGGAATACACGAAGTTCCTAAATTTACAATTCTAGGTAAACGCTTTTCCACTAAGATAGGATAATAAGCAATCGGTCGAAACACGACGTTCCCTGAAGATGAGAGTAGGTGCAGTTCTTTGCGATTTGGATTAGTATCTTCCGACTGTAAATATACGTATAAAACCTACCTTGAAAACTGTACCTATACCCTGAAAACTGTACCTATACCTTGAATACTGTCTGAAAAGTTAGTGTCTTGCAATCTATCCCGCAAGCGGCGAGAATCTCATTATAACTTTACCTTTCGTGTAGATTCTACTTTCCTACGACACGAGCTTGTTCATAAAAATAACTAGTATATGTAATTGGGTAATTGTTAGACCAAGACGTCAAAAGGTAAACTGTATGAAATTTGACTTGTCTAAGTGCTTATTTTGTAAGCTTAAAGAAGTAAAGTTATTGAACCTGAACCTGAATCTAAAGTGATGAAAGCTCCTCGCCGAGGCCTCGCACTGGGACGGGTCGAGGGGTACAAACTTTTCAGACAGTTTTCAATTTCAAAAAGGAAATGTAAAACGGATTCCGACATTTTTTCATCGAGTGCCCAACGGTTCTGCTCCAATTAAGAGCTAAGTTATACATGCCTATCTAGATATAAAAGTATAGTGTCTTACCTGGGTTCGATTCCCGCCTCGGTACAAATATTTGTGCGATCTGCTGATATTTGTTCAGGGCGTTCTGGTCGTTTTCTATGTATAATAAAATATATCTATAAATGTAATATTATTGTATATGTATATCAGTGTCTGCTTAGCTTGGGGGTAGATATTGTGTGGATTGTCCGGCATTATTTATTTACCTTCTCCTGGTAGAACTTTGAATGGTTCATCAGATTCGAGTGGTTCACTCAGTCCGATCTCATTCCTAGCGTATATCCTGATCATGTAGGTGTGATCCTCGCTCAGGTCTCTGATGTTGAACTTGAGGGTGTGTGCGTCGACCTTGCCGACCTCCATCCACATCGTCTTGGTGACGTCGCGGATGGCGACGTTGTACCCCAGCAGCGGAGCGCCGCCGTCCCACTCGGGCGTGCCCCAGGACGTCATTACAATGTTGTTGCCGACGGTGCGGATCTCAAGTGGCGCAGTCGGCGGGGATGGCACGGCTGGGAAAGGATGTCTTACATAAGTATCTTTCGACACGGATTGTGAAGGTGATTCTACTGAAACAGGATTCGTAGCGTCTTGCCTTGCCTACCAAACCCTTATCGATGTAATCACTGACACCCATTATTTTATTCCCTTCTCATGAAAGGATAATATATTATGTCTGTAGGTATTCATTCAGTAGGCACTAATACCATGTTCATCATTACCTTCGATAAGCGTTGTGTTAAAATCGGATCAGGTTCGAGGTAGGAGAGCCGGAGCTGATTCCTCCTCAGTCCTCTCGTACGAGGAAACTGTCTGCGTCCACATGTTTGTGCTTAATTATTTCGTAAAGGATAGTGGAGAATTTTCGCACAGACTTAAGGCCAGAACGCAAAACTAAGCATTCACATTATGGACTCAAGCCGACAGTATAAAATGCATCTAATAATCACGAGTTACAGCCCATGTTTGTGATGTGCAGAAGCGGTGCGGCCCTAATCAACGAGAAACTTAAGAATCTGGTTCGGACTAAAGGTAAAAAATGCTGTACACCCAGATCTAGCAACATACGTTTAGAACACAACTCGAGCTTTTGGATAATGTTTAGTTTGCAAGGGTTTCCTGTACGGTATTAGTATTATAATTATAAATTTAACTTTCAGAACACATATACATATAACTGTCAATAATGCTACTCCGCCGGTAGACCTCCCCACCGCGCTGTGGCACTGACTTCAAGGATGAGAAGGGTGAGTTAGTAAGCACAGGTAGTATATACTGACTGGCATGTTTCTCGAGCAGCACGGGCCGCGTGGGCGCGGGCAGGCTGACGCCGACCGCGTTCTCGGCCGATATCCTGAACACCAGCTCTGCCTTCTCCTTGATGTTCTCCACGCAGTGCTCGTTCACTGAGCCGCTGACCGTTATTATTTTCGTCCACGATTTCGCTCGCGCTGTCTTGTACTCGATGATGTAGTCTGGAGACATGAAGGGATTATCTTGTAGAATCAACTAGGAAGGCACGTTTGTTTCCGTAACAATAAGAACCGCCCCACTTTAATAAAGGTTGTTAGATGTACCTAGTATTATTTACAAAGACTGCCCAAATCAATGTTTATAAACTTAATACTGAACACTAGCCCATAACTGGATCCAAAGTTGATAGACTTTGGTTACATTGTATGGTATCTATCGAATCATCAAATTAGGTATGTTATGTATGCTATGTTAAGGGATACGTAGAATGAAGGACTAACGAATATGTATACAAATGTATCTATCTATTTAATAATATTGTATTATGTATGTATATCAGTCATCAAGTACCCATAACACAAGCTCTGCTTAGCTTGGTTGGGGCTAGATGATGCTGTGTGGATTGTTCAGCTTTATTATTATTATTATAAATTCAATAATGGCGAGGGTTTACCTACGCACTATAATAACAAAATAAACTTTTGCCCATATTGATTTACAAAGACAAAGAGTAGATAAGATTTTCAATAGTTGTTTGTGAAAACTTACTGGTGACAACGCTTCCGCCGTCGCTCTCCGGCGCGCGCCACTGCAGCGTGACGGATCGTGACGTCATCTCCTTCACGAGAACATTCTGCGGCGGAGACGGCGGCGCTGCGGACAACATCACATGAGCAGGAGCCTCGATACGACGTACCTATACCTGTCTGTATCCCGAACATGGGAAGTCATCTCGACGTGAGCTCAGCCGAGTGCAGATTATATTTAATATGATAGTTCATTCATACTATGCTATGAATGAACGTTAAGCGATGTATAGGTGTTATTTGTTTTCTGATTTATAAAGCTATGTGATCGGTGCTACGAGTAGTGCTGTACTTAGTACCCTGGCACCGCTGAAAACCATGCTGCTCGCTGGTAACGCTGGTTTTCAGCGGTGAAGCTGAGCTGGTGACCTTTTTATGTTGCTTTTTTTATTGTCTCCATATTTAACTAAGCGTAATGTTTTAGTATTTAAGTTTTGTGACACAAATAAATATTTTCTATTATATTCTATTATATACTTACTTCCATGTGGATCAGGTCCGATATGTATCTACTCAAAACAACACATACATTGTCATATGTTTGGCAAGCAACAAATACCTAAAGCTGGCGTCAGAGCCGCTGGACATTTTTGCTACTATTATAGGTAGGTACTTATTTATTTAACTCTAAGATTTGTAAAATTTCTTTAAATAAGTATTATGAATGTGTAGGTAACACGATTGAAATACATATTTTATTTTATATTTGTAATATGTCAACAGAGCAAGTTATCAAGTATACCTACGTCCCGCAGTCCACGACGGTACCTACTTAAAGTAGGCGGAGGTAGGTGGAGTAGGCAGTGAGTAGGTTCAACTTACTGTTCGTGCTTCCAACGACAACGCTCTGGTCGGATTCGTAAGGAAGGCTAGAACCGATCTCGTTCCTTGCATATATTCTGAACCGGTACGTCGTTCCCTTCACCAGGTTTGGCACGGCGCTGGTCGTCGAGGCGCCGGGGACCGTGGCCACCGCCTGCCACGTCTGGCCGTCACTCATCTCCACGAGGTAATCGATGATGGGGGAGCCACCATTCCTCTCGGATGGGTACCAGGATATGGTCACCGAGTCTTTAGTGATGCCGTATAGGCCTAGAGGACCCAATGGTGGCGACGGTACGTCTGTTGAATAAACATTCATATGTATAGTGAGTGTTCTAGTTTATTACAGAGCTTATCTTACAAAATTAGGAAACCTGTGAACGCTCCTTAGTATGTCCTTTTGATTTCCATATATAACATAAATAGGTATTAACTGAGGTGGGGGCCACGAGTAATCTGTTCATCTCCTTACCTAATGCAGTCTTGATGACGATAGGCTCGCTCTCCAGAGCCTCTGACAGCCCAACAGGGTTCTGAGCCATAACCCTGAACATGTACTCGCAGTTCTCGTTCAACTTTTGAATGCAGTACGTCTCTACGTCTCGGTCGACGTCGGCCACCTTGACCCACTCCTTCGCCTCGGGGTCGTGCTTCTCGATGGCATATTTGGTCAGCTCTAGGCCGCCGTCGTCAACTGGAGGTTTCCACTCTATAGTCACCGACTCTCTGCTGATTTCGCGCATGATTACAGGACCTTCGGGTCGGCTGGGCTTGTCTGGGGAGGTAAGTCAAATCATTGTATTAACCGGCTGAAGTGAGATGCGACTGATAAGTTTGTGTCGGCTTATAGTATTTAAAATATACAATTTTCGCGAATTATAATTTTATTTGTTTTTGTTCATTACTCATAAGTTAAGTGTGCACAGAGTATTTATTATTAATATTCTGTTATATTATATGTATAAGTAATGTAATAATCGCTTTAGCCGGCTTGCTTTTTTCAAGCGCATTTTTTTCGGGTAAAGTGTAACCGCACCACACCTGGGGCAATAACATAGCTTATATCCGACAAAATTCCGCCCAAAGCTCTGCCTGCAGAAACGACGAAATAAAATTGAAAACTTACCATAGACCTTTAGCGTCGCATCAACAGTCTTTGTCGCCGCCTTGTTGGTAGCCTCGATTGTGTATTTACTGCTATGCGTTCTCTTACATGACTTTATTCTAATCGTGCTAACATTGTCTTCAGTGACTATAAGAATATCCTTAGAGCGGTCTATCTTTGTGCTATTCCTGTACCAAGTCACCGTAGGCTTCGGTATGCCTTCTATCACAGCTGAGACGGACCATTCGTCTCCAACCTTTCGTTTCTGGTTGATCTCTTCCTCTGTTATAATGATTACAGGTTTCTGTTGGACTTCCACTGTGCAGGAGGTCTCAGCTTCGCCTGCTTCGTTGACCGCTACGCATTTGTAGACTCCTTCGCTTGTTAGTGTACTCGTCACAAGCAAAGTCGCGATGCGGTTGACGTAGGTGGCTTTGGCTGTCTTGAGCGCTTTGTTATCTTTGAACCATGTGATCTTTGGTTGCGGCATGCCTCCGAACACGCAGCTCAGCTCCACGTCTTCCTCCGGGGAACACACTATGTCCCGCAATGGTTTCTCTACGGTGGGAGGTTGAGTTTTGGTGATCTTTTCTATTCTGTAGTATTCAGATACATCTGAGGAGTCGCTAACGCCTACTTCGTTAATGGCGAACGCTCTAAATCTGTATGAGGATTTCGGTTTTAAATTCTTAACGTAGCATTGTGTCTTCAATACTTTCTCGATCGATACCCATCTGAAAAATTAAATACATAACACAATTACAAGAAGTCTCCAACAGGCGTGGAATATATCCAATAAGAATTGTTGAAAAAAGAAACGTAATAAACAGAGCTTGTGTTATGATTACTAGATGACTGATACATAATACAATATCATTACATATATATAATGTATATACATAGAAAACGACCAGAAACAGGCTGAAGAAATACCTGCAGTATCGTAAAAATATTTGTCCCGAGGCGGGAATCAAACCCGCAACCTCGTGCGTCGCACACAGAGGTCGTCAAACAGAGAACGTATCCTTTATAAGTGGGTATAGGTGTTTAGTCGTTTGGTGCCGGCATTGCCGTGTGGTGCCGGTATAGAATTTCACCACCCCAACTCTTCCCGTGGGTGTCGTAAGAGGCGACTAAAGGAAACACAGCGGGGGGCGGGCAGCAGCGCCTTCTGCAGAACAACTACACCGAACTGCGATCCCCAACCCGCATGCCCAGCGTGGGGATTATGGGCAATAACCCCCAAATAATGATGCCATCTATGGCGTTCATTAGGGGAGGCCTATGTCCAGCAGTGGACTATTATAGGCTGGTGATGATGATGAGGTGTTTAGTATGTACTCACTGAGTGGTGTCAATTTCCTGGTAGTCCAGGATGTAGCCGAGGACGGCGCAGTGGCCCGCGGCGCGCGGCTCCGCCCAGCACACGTTGGCTGAGGACTCGTCGCAGTCGACCACGGACGGCTTGCCAGGCGCCGATGGAATATCTACGTAACAGTTATGCAACAAATATAAATAAATAAATAATGCCGGACAATCCACACAGCATCATCTAGCCCCAAGCTAGGCAAAGCTTGTATTATGGGTACTAGATGACTGATATACCTACATAATACAATTTTAATACATGTATAGATATTTTGTATCATACATAGAAAACGACCAGAACACCTGCAAAAATATCTACAGATCGTACAAATGGGAGGGAGAGGAATGGTAATTTTTTCGACCTTTTTCTAAATATTTCGTAAAGTATAAAATTTATCTGTTTTGAGATATACAAATCAATCAATACCCAACTCGGTGGGGTAGTTCACCCTTTAGAAAATTATCACCTACCTTTTTGACCATAAATTTTCAAAAAGTATTATTATTAAAGATTTCTCTATATTTTTCGTTCAAAATATAGATCCAAATCTACAAACACTTGGTACACTTCACACCGATCGCTCTGCAATCTTCAGATAGGGAGGGGGGATGTTAATTTTTTTGACCTTTTTCAAAATATTTTAAAAAGTATAAAGTCTACCAAAATTTTTAAAACTTTTTTGAAATTTACAAACCAATACCTTTCATTTGATACTACTTTCGACACGGTCCCATAAAAAATTTCGATTTCAAAATTGGTAGGTAGTACCTACTGAAAATCTTCATTTAGATTTTTCATTTATTTTTCTATAAATCTGTACGGGCGCACAAAATGTATTGTTATTTCAAGTCATAAGCTGCATTAGTTTAATATTGTATATATAATATAAATATATTTTTTCTATGGATTCAAAACACAAAACACAAAAAAGCGATCCCATAAGGGTTTTGAAACCGATGTCAAAACCCTAAAAAGAGCTTGCATGTCTGTACCTACCAAATGACGTCATAGCGTCGTTACAGTTAGCCTATGAGCTGAGTACAAATGTTTTTTGTTCATCTCTAATAAAACGTACGCTGGGTATTGAATTGCAAAACAGCATCATCTAGGACTTGCTTGCTAGGCCTGCTAGTACCTATGTAACAGTACCAGATAAATCTCCGGCCTTATAACCAACACGATCCAACATCGGGATCAAAATATTTGTATTTATTTGTTGTTATTTATAATGCCGTTTTTCTAACTCTGCCTGACCTTGAAATAAAAGAGAAGGAGAAGTGGAAGTTCAGAAAAGACATTCTACAATTCTTACCAAGAACAACGAGGTGGATGTCAGTGACCGCTTCACCGCAGCTGTTCTCCAGTTTGAGCCGGTACGCGCCGGCGTCCCCATCCTCCACCTTCCTGATCGCGAGGCTCGCACACTTGAAGTCGATGCTCGGCTTGGTGCGCTTTGACTTCTTGATGATCTTCGAGTTCAGCACCCATTCGTCGTTGGGCAGCGGGGCGGCCTCGAAGTGGACGGTTATGGTGACGTCATTACCGCGCCTTATTCTGTACTCAGCATCGTAGTTTGTTATTCTTGGACAGAACTCCACCACTGAAATAAATTACAAAATCTTGTAGGTAGGTAAGTACACAACATATGCCTTAAATTACTTCGTATTGGGCCTGCATTGTCCTTCGGGTTCAAAAGAGATTTCATATTTTTTTCATACAATTGACAAGTCCATGATTCTTGAAAGAAAGGCTTCGTAGCTACCTACTAATACAGCGAAGCCCGTCTATGTTACTCAAGCAACGTAGCTCCCTATTAGGGAAGTCATTTTCAAAATCTACGATATGTAGGTACCTAATATGTAGTTCCGGAGATCACACTGTACCATAGAGATATTTTATATCCTTCTTTCCAATTGATGTAGATTATTCAGACCATTTGACCCTTTGACATTTAATCAAGAGATGTTTTGCTCTATCATACAAAATAAAACAAACAGAACAGCATAAATAAACTGGCCAAGTGCTGGTTGAAAAGCACACGAAGGGTTTCGTACCATCATGATTTCTCGAATAAGAGAAAACCTAAAAAAGTTGTTTTGAGGATCTCAGAACAGCAAAACCCACCACAATGCGGTCTCCCATCGCAGGGCAGACCGCGGCCGGCGTTTTAACTCCGGTGATTATTGTTAAACTTGGTTGTATTTACTGCTTTGTTTTGTTTTTTTATTCATATTTGTGAACGGGTCACTGGTAATATTGCATTCTGTAAACATTTTCAACGATAACTTTTACGATTTAAGAGATATGTCCTGTTGACAAATAATGAACAGACAGACAGCAGAAGCTTAGTAATAGTATAGCGTTATTAGCTTTTGGGAATGGTTCCCTAAAACTTGTCGTAAAACTAGATAAGAAACTAAGAGTTACTTACATTCAACTTTCAGTTTAGTCGAGCACTTGGCATCGAGAAGGGCAACGGAATACTCCGTTTGATCATCCTCATTACATTTCCTGATGATAAGCGTACGTTTATTACCATCCGAGATCAACGTGAACTTCTCAGAATCTTCAATGACGGTCTTTTTCTTGAACCATGTCACGAGAAGTGTGTCGTCTGGTATCTCAACAGTCAGGTACGCGTCTGTATTGGCCGGAACGACTATGCTCTCCGGAAGTCTCAAAGTGAAGTCGACTGATGGTTCCTCTACTGTGAGCTTAGCGGCACATCTATCGTTGCCAACTTCACACGCATATTCGCCCGCGTCATCGCCGTCACAGTCGTATATCTTTAGCTTCTGCTTTTTACCGTCGATGGTAAGTTGAATGTGGTTGGAAAATTGAATTTCTGAACCATCTTTGAACCATTGTACCAATGCGTCGCCTTTAGTAAGCTCAATTTCAAGTGTTGCTTTGTTTCCTTTGGACACCTTTTGGTCCTTGAGCCGTGATATGATTTCTGGAGGGAGCTCCACGACGATAACTTCAGCGGTGCACAAGTCGTCTCTGAGAGTGCAGGTGTATTCACCTTCGTCATGGACAGAGGTGTTTCTGATATAAAGTTTTCTAATATGACCGCGCTTCTCAATTTCATATTTATTTTTCTTAGGTTTGATCTGCTCTCCGTCTTTCTCCCAGAAAACGTCTGCAGTTTCCGAGTTTACTTCGACTTCGAGAATGGCAACGTCGCGCTCTTTTACTTCAAAGTCTTGTAATTTACGAACAAACTCTGGTATAGTTTCGTGAACAATAAGCTTCGTGGTGGTTTCTTGGTCCTTTACCACGCATTTAATTTGACCTACATCTTTAAGTTTTGTCTGTTTGATTCTTAGCTTATGGACTCGTCCTTCTTGGATTACTTCCCTGTGATCCATTCCACTCACTTCCTTGTTGTTGTGATACCATTTTGTAGAGACTGTATGTGATGTTTGACATTCCAAGGTTACCGTCTTTCCTTCCTCAGTATCATACTGTTTGCTAAGTTTCTTGATGAATGTTACTTTATCGACATCGATGGTAACTTTTGCTCCGTGTGAAGATTTACCTGCACTATTTGCCGCCACGCACTTATAATCGCCAGAATCTATTTCTGAGTCAACTTCTTTTATTATCAACTCTATATTCTCTCCGTCGAAGTTTTGTGTTACCGTTTCGGATGGTGTTATCACTTTGTTATTTCTGTACCATGTAATGATTGGGACAGGGTTTCCAGTGACTTTAGCGGTCAGTTTAATAGTGCCCTTTTCTTTAACAGTTATTTCTTGGAACCTGTGTATGAAGAGTGGTGGTTCCGCGTTTTCTTCAGTCGGTTCTGAAATAAGCAATTTTCAAATCTATAATTAAATAAAAAACATAAAAAAATGTTCTTATAATTTGTATCTTAACCAAATAAATGGCATTTACGAATTTAGTTCACTTACCTTCGATTGTAATAACGGCACTCGTCTCCGTCGAACCTTCTGAATTGACAGCCTTTAGAGTGTAAACACCGTCGTCCTTGCCCTTTTTAGGTTTTACAATCGTTATTGTGTGCATATCACCATCAGATTTAGTAGGCATCGATTTGACTGGTTTGTTGTTCTTGAACCAAGCTACGGTCGGTGCTGGGTTTCCTACAACTTGAGTAGATAGTACAATGCTTTCACTTTCTCGGATGGTCATGTTCTTCAGAGGCTCTATTACTTGAGGTTTCTCCTTCTCGCCTGTTTTTATCTTCAAAACAATGGGAAGGCTCGCTTCACCTTCTCTGTTGACAGCCATAACGGTATAAGTACCTTCTTGGAACTTTTTGACGTCATCGATTTTTAGGACGCTACAATACATATGCATGTCGGATTCCGTAGCGATAGAAATATGGTCGGTGGGTGTTATTTCTTCACCCTTGAATAACCAAACGATATCCGGCTCCGGAATTGCCACAAGCCTGCATTCTAAGAATATTTGCGAGCCTTCGTCAACGTACTGCGCTTTGGGCCGCTTCGAGAACGTGGGCGGAATGCCTTCCAGGATATCGGCTAGAGATGATTCTCTGGAAAGGCTCTTTCTTGAGAGGATAGTCATTTCAGACCCGTGGTCCGATAGAGGAGCTTCAACTATGAGCTCTGTTGTACTGGATGCAAATCCTGCTGCGTTCTTTGCCACACAAGTGAATGTACCCGCATCTTCGGGAAACACTTCTCGAATAATCAGCGTTGCTACGTTGTCATCATCGTAATACATCTGGAAGTCTTGAGACGGTTTGATGATGGCAGTTTGTCTGAACCAAGTGATCTGCGGTCTGGGGTATCCCTCCACTTGGCACTCGAACTGGACCGTTGCGCCATCCGGAGTGTGTTTGGGTCTCAGCTTCTCAACGAATATAGGAGCAACCGCCTGTTCCTCCGATGATGGTTCTGCAGAGAAATCATTACATTAGTGAAGGATATCATAAACTCCCAACAGAACTGATATGGATTTATAAAAAACTCGTTATCACTAAAAAGTTAGAGGTGAACCCAGGGTTTTGGAACCTTTTAGTGATGTACATTTCACAACATTTCCAGATTATCATCTTAGGTTTAATAAATAATTTTGTTTAAATCTTTTGTTTGATTATCATGTAGAAACTTTGCATAATGATGTAGATAATCTAAGTAACAACTTACTCTCGAAAACCGGCAACTTGTCAATTTTCTCGTTGAGTTTCTTCTGCAGGTAGAGCGTGTAGTTGGCCTCGTCCATGAGATACTGCGCCGGCACCCAGCCCTTCTCCTCCGTCAGGTGCTTGCGCACGAACCACCAGTCTTGGTTCGTTGTTTCTGCAATCACATTTCACGTGGCGTTTATAAATAAATAAATAATGCCGGACAATCCACACATGCCGGATATTTCACTTGTTTCTGTCTTCACTACCAAATATTTCATACTTACTGTGCTTGTGCTTCGCGGACTTCAATAACAAAAGGGCTTGTCAACTGCTTAGCGTAATTTAAGTGTGAATATACATAATAAAGGTTTTGAGGCTAATGTAGGTACAGCTTGAACACATTTAACCATTTGCCCGATTTATATTATTTCAGTCCAGTAATCCAGCAAATGAATCCAGTCCACTGCTGAGCTGGATTATTTCAAGTTAGGGATCGGCATGAAAGATTTAATAATAAAACCGTGCGTTATAATTATAACACGATTTTAGTATTGAATATTTTAATTTTCTATTTATCATTGAATACTGGTAAAAAAAACAACTTTTGCATGTAACATGAAAACTTTTGTCTAGTTATGTTTAGGACAAGGATAAGGATACTAGAAAAAAATTTAAAATGCTTTAGGTAAATACGAATAGCTTTTTTGTAATGCCATTTTATAACTTTTGATTTTATATCAATAAAAAGAAGTTTTGAAATTTTTATTTATTGCAATATAATATGAATTAACTCATATATGATTTTTGTCTGTATTTCGCTTCAGGAAAGTCTCGTTTTAATGTCCAACAGTAATCCGCTAACGCCCATACGTGGCCACACTTGCCACTGATATAGTTTGTCTATGGTAGAAATGTCTTGATGGAATCTCTCACCGTGATATCGCTGACGGCGCACAAATTATGTGGAAAGAAGTTTAAATGTTCAAATTCAAATTCAAATCATTTATTTCGGTTTTACACCATAAATTGTTAGTAAACCTACCTATGTACTTTGTAAATGTGAATGAATAAAATATTTTCAATGACATAATTACAGCCCAAAGCCTTATAAAAAGATAAGCTTCTTGAAAATCAGGATCTCTTTTTCGATTTCTTACGTAACGGCCAGATCGCTAACTTGAGGTTGTTCTGATACCGGTAGATCTTCACTACGGACGGATCTGTCCTTTAGCTAATGGCAGTAATTTTTGAAAAATATAATTTTTTTTGATCTTTGACTATTTTTTGGATCGAAAACAGGACAGAAAATACCGAGACCATAAGGGTTTCGAAACTTATCTCGGAAACCTAACACCAACAACCTAACCTAACACCAACAACCTAACCTAACACCAGCAACCTAACCTAACACCAACAACCTAACCTAACACCAACAACCTAACCTAACACCAGGCCAAGTAATAAAATACTCCTACCTAGATACATAGTTTCTCAGACTACAAACCATTCTAACACCGTATTTATTTATTGTTATTGTTAACACCGTATCAATTTAGCCGTTTGGATAGTTTTTTGAGGTAGTTTATTTTGCATATTTATTTTATTCGGGAGCTCAACAGACTACGAAAGAGTTTTGAAATTACAAAAGCGTGCCATAAGAGTGCTAATAAAAGCTAAATTTAGGGAGTCATGCCGTGATCATTTTAAAAACCTTCGCATATTAACATCTGTAGGTAGCTGTGTACATAATGGAGGTCATAAAGTACGTTAGGTTAAATTTTAGTGACTACATTATAAGGCGAGTCAGTAGTAAACGTAGTACGCGAAATAAAATGATGCTAGAGCCAATCCAGCATCGACTAAAAATGCAAAAAAAGCTGCCCAAAATAATAGGTCAACAATTATATAACAAACTGCCTTTACAGTTGAAATTAATTAAAAATGAAAATAAGTTTAATCTAGAATTAAAAAATCTTTTACTCGACAAAACGCTGTATAGTATCAAAGAGTTCTTAGAAAATGATTACAGTCTATATAATGTAAAATCCTTACTGAAATCACCTGACATATCCGAAATATCACCTGACCCGCAGTGAATGTTTCATTAATTTAAACATAAAACTTGCCCCTATACAGCAAAATTGTTTATTATAATTATTTATCATGTTTTGACGAGTCATAGCCTCGGCATATAATTAAGGTACCATTATATTGTACACTTTTTTTTTATGTTTGATTTATGACAATAAAGAAATCTGAATCTGAATCTGAATCTGAATCATACAATATATACAAAATGGGGTACATGTAGACCTACATAATTGTTGTACATAATTTTGATATATGAGATGACTTTTGTTTTTAGTAATTGTTTTGAACAAATAAATATTTTGTTTATATAGGGTATTTATTATTAGTAGTGCCATTGGTAATGAGATATAATCCATGGGAGATTTTATAATATGCGTTTAATCAGCCAATAAGAATAGTGGTTTCACGGGAAAGTAAAATTTCCCTTCACTCTACTAGTAGTGTCAAGCAGTGCCTAAGAAAAGAAAGGGTAGGTATAGTTAGCCAGAGATGATCTGTTTCTACTTCAACGGCCGCGGCGCGGCCGTTGAAGTCCTATTTATTTGGCGGGTTGCCGCTCGGTATATGTCAGTCTCGGTACCTGTGGATGTTCAGCCTCACCTAGGATGTAGAGTCGCTCGCCCTCCACCAGGCTGATCGCCTCCTCCGTCTCGGCCGCGTACGAGTACACCGCGAACACGGTGTCGCCCCCGCGCACCGCCCGCGCACTCTCTGCACAAACAGTTTGCTTTCTTTTTATACTCTTTCATATATTATATATAAAACACTTGTTTAAAGGATAAGGGTGGAGTTCGAGGAGCCGCCGACTGACTTCATGGCGCTCGCTCTGCCCACTGCTGTAACGTTACCAAGACAAGGTCCTCTACGTAAGGGTCAGCGTAGACAGAGAGGAGCGCAGCGAAGAGGATTTTTATAACGCTCTCAAAAATCAACTTTAAAGTTATTAAAACACTTTAGTAACTTTAAAGTTGATTTATTTTTGATTTATTTTAAAACATACATGCTTGAACCTAACAAAAAATCCTCGCGGGTCCTCGAAGATACGCGGGAATCTCCGCGCAAAGTCGAGTCTGCGCGCGCGTCGAACGCTTACTTTCAGTGTTTTCACTGAGGGCATGTACGGTAGAATGGTAACCCAGAGCGGTTTACTCGCGCTGGCTCGCGAAGTCGCGCGCAAGCTCGAGCATACGCGATCCGTTAAGAAAATGCCCGAGACCGCGCAAATATTATTCCTCTCCGTCTGCGCCGACCCTAACACTGCAATACAGGTACGTAGCGGGCTCTCAAGCGCGAGCAAACGTGGATTTTCTCAGCTGTATTATGTATAATTATATGACGAAGGAAGAACCCTCGTTACGTTTTTTAAAGGGTGACGTCACCAGGACTGACGTCACCATCATCATTGATCCTGTGGGTAGAAGTCCGTTCCATCCAACCGACGACTCGAGCTAGAGATTCCTGGCCCAAACGATCCCAAGACACAGTTAGTGACGTCAGCAGTGATGACGTCACGATTCTCGTTGTCTGGATATTCTTCCTTATAAGGTAGTCTCAGAGAAACAACAGTTAGAAACGAGAACGTTTGATTTATTCCAGGGACGTCCGTTCCCTCCGACAGCTCGAGCAAAGGTCGCTTAGCGTTTTCATAATAACAAAGGAGCGAACTCGGGGGCGGGGCCATGTTTTTAAATTATCACAAAGTTCTTATAGGAAACGTAACTAAGTTGATAACTTGGTTAATTTTAGAGGTTAAAACACTCAATTAACTCTTAAAACTAGATCTTAGTGTAGAAATAAAGTCTTCGCGCCGACATACATAATTATATTATATTAAGCAGCAAAGTCATGGTTTTCGAGCAAAAGAGGTGTAATTGAATTTCATAAATAATAAATAAAATAAATAGCTTTAAATTTTAGAACATACCTGGGAATTCTTCTTCTCTGGAGATACTCATCGAAACATCTGCTTCTGAAATGTGATGTTTTTTTTTAAAAACTTGATCCTACGAAAGTTGCTTGACCACGTATGCAAAGCTTTAGTAAATTCATATTTATGCGAAAAATAGATAAACGGACAAATGTATGTATGTAGGAGTGTCATGCCCTTAATTTATAAGAAAATAATAAATAATTGCATATTTAGTTTTATAAAATATTTTACTTTTGACGGAAACTCGCCCAAGCAATATTTATTAAAAGACGCCGAGTTTTATTAAATGGAGTGGAATTTGTTGCTGACAAGGATTGGAAAGGAATTAAAAAACATAATAAAATATCATGCTAGCATTTAATAAGTTGCTCAAAATGTTTTCCAGTGACTGCAATGCTAATGTTGAGTCTGCATTTGATATCATGATAGGTACTTGTTCATCGGACGATACTGACAAAATATATTTAATATAATTATTTTTACACTTGTAGGACGGGACCTACAACAGGTAAACGCATTCTTTCCTCGTATATTAAATCACAAAATATATTCGCCTACAAGAATATCGTATGTTCGAGATTTATGAAAATAGGGATGAACTCATTGAAAATTACCAATTATTAAATTCTTTAGAAAGATAAATGTTCGCAATGAATCTGGTGTTATTTTTTTATCGATGGAATGTTGATGTTGAAACCAACAAAGTCCTTGTTGGTACATAATAATTATGTACCAACAAGGACTTTGTTGGTTCATAACCACGTCAAATAGCTGTTAACTGCTGCTCGCTACATAATAATTATGTAGCGAGCAGCAGTTCCCATGTTAAATAGTAGTTTTCAGCTGAGAACTCAACCTATTCGATTACCAGCGCTGCACTGTCCTTTAGCGACGAGTGTAGGTACTCAGTGAACCTTTTGGATTAAGTTGATGTGATCAGTGTTGATTCACAACACAACGATTGAAAGGTGTCCATAACATCTAGCCAACACCGCACCGCTCGTTTGACCATCGAACGTTGGTACTACGCCGGTCGATAATATTACGCTACTATTGAGACTGAACCCTATGCTCAACTGTATTGAAACGTGTTTTTTAGTTTTACGCGGGTTTTTCAGCATCCTGGAAGATTAAAGACAGGTGGTTCGCCCTGACTCCTAACCTAAGGATCAAAAGAAAATAACAACCACAGACGGCAAACGCTAGTTCATGTACGTAGTCGGGATGAAGTTATAGGTTGTAATCAAATACTTAAACAAACACAACAACTCGATACGGGTAATATTCGAAAAAACATGAATGTAATTCTACTGTCATTATTATATCCTTTCCTTTGAGGTGTCACCATCATCATCAGCATCGTATTCCGCATACATATATAAGTTTGACAAACCGACCAACATTTTGAATAGGAAGTGAGTTGTCTTCGTGTGAAATTAGTGAATATTTGCAAATTTTTAGTAATACATTTATTTGCAAATATTAATCCATATCAGTAACTAACTTAATCTAGGTTCAATATACAAGGTGTCTTTTTTAAAATCATACTACTGGTAAATTTTCGTCAAAAGTAAATTATGTAAACAATAACATTTCAACCATTTCTTGTTTTCTTATCGACTCTCGTGCCTGTGATTTCAAATAAGACTTGAAGTAAGCAATAATTCAATATTTAAACAAAATATGGACAACAAATTGTCTTTTTTCTATAATTTTCAGTATTTATATAAATAAAATAAAATATTTATATAAATAATACATCAGGTATTTCTTTGTAAAGAATGATCCATGATAGGAACCAAGTACGTTGGTGGGAATACTCCACCTTCTAAGCATCTATCTGAAAATTGTAAATGTTGTTTCCCAACAAAGGTTGAGCTGGCCGCTGCTGAGCCTGTACTTCAATTTACTTTTACTTTTTACTTCAATTTTATCCTCGAAAAACTTGTGAATAACTATAAAAAAAGACAAAATCTAAAAAAAACTGTAAAACTATAACTAACTATCCTCGAAAGTCTTTGTGATATGAATTTTGTAAACTTGTTCACTAATGGAAAATTACGAGAAAAAAGTATACAATTTCTATTTTTCTCCTAATCCGCCCTGTACATTTAGGTAAGGTGTGCGTTGCTATTTTGAGATGAGAAGGTGGATGGCCAAAATCAGAGACCATGAGAATTGGAGAAAAATCGCCATGATGGTGCACATGGCGATTTTTTTCCAATTCTTTGGTCTCGGATTTTGGTCATCCACTCCCCCCTGGCATCAATCTGTATTTTTCACCACACAGATGCCATCGATCAACGCAACGATGAGATTGGTTCGTGGGAGTTGCATGGGACGACGGTGTCCGACGATCAACCATAGCTCGACGATCATCAATCGTTCGGAGTGGATGAGCGTCCATCTATTGGTGTCGTAATACTTTAACAAGTATGCAGAACCATCCAAACCTTTGTTTGTAAATTAATGAATTGTAATATAACTTACTATGATACGATAAATGTTAAAATATATTATTGTTATTGTATAAAATGTAAATCCTGTTTTGGCTGTAGGTTACATTGTAAATTTTTCTTTTTATTATTTAGTTCTAAGAGCTGTGGATTTTGTTTCATAAATAAATAAATGTTTTCTAATAAGGTCTTTGCTTATACATGCGTTACGCATGATCAATTCCTGTTAAATGGTTATTTGTATGTATTAAACTTTGCTATATTGAGTTAAATTATTATATGAAGATAGAGATATTGAATAAAATAAAAACGGGCTAACATTTTACAACGTCGGGCTATTAGAATAAACAATGTTAGATTAATCTTGGCTTCGTCATAAATCTTCTTTTATGAAGAAAACGATAAAGTTTATAAAAACACTGATGACAAAATGAAGTAATTTTCATCTTTATAGAATTGAAAGAATTCACGTTTCTCAAGGGTTTGCTCGTGAGAAAAATTCAAATAAAATCTCCTGATAACTACAGGTTTTAAATCATTAGTAAGCACCCTCTCGCAGAAGCATTATTTATAAAACCGTTAGGTCTTAATGCGATGACAAAACAATACCTTGCAGTTGAGAAGGTTTACGGGGTTTGCGTTTCGCTGAAATAGTAAGTTGCTCTTCTTGATAGCTTTCTACCCTGACCGGCTTAGGTTTAATTTCGACGCTCAATTCTTCAATTTCGCTGACCTCGTATGCAAGTTTTTTAGGCTTACGCCTAATAACCATTTCGACATTCTCCTCTGACTCAGATCCACTCAAAATTATTTCTTCTGGTTCTTCATCATTTTCAACTTCTTGAGTTATTCGGATAGAAGTTTCGTCAGCAGCTTCAGTTAAGGTAACTTTTTTCTTAGGCTTCAATTTGATCTTACTAGAAAGTGAAAGTTCCTCAGTTGAATACTGATCCGTTTTTGGTTTCACTTCAAAACGGACTTCTTCTTGGTCTTCAACATAATATTTTGGCTTCCTCTCTAATTTAATGCTAACATCTTGTACAACTTCTGAAGGCTGTTCAATCGTTTTTGGTCTTGAAACTGTTACAGTAGACATATTGTTCTGAACCTCTTCTTCCTTTTTAAGGACTGGTTTTTTAAGTGACATCTGGAACTGTGTTGTCTTTTCATCGTCCTCAATGTCACTCTCTATTATTTCAACGATTTCGGGGCCTTCTTTTTCTTCGTAAAATTTGATAGAAGTTTCGTTCGCTTCCTCGCCGAATGTAGGTTGCCTCTGTGGTTTCAACTTTACTTTACTGGTCATTGAAATTTCTTCTTCTGCATAAGAGTCAAGCTGTATATTAAATTCTTGTTCAACTTCTTCTTTTGTTTTTGTACTTTTTGGACGGAACGTAACAGTTTCTGGCTCAGTGACTTCAGGAAGAATAATAGAAGACTTTCTCACAGGTTTTAATTTATTTTTGATTGTGACTTCTTCAGCTACCTCTTCAGTTTTTTTAACACTAAGACGTCTTGGTTTTATCGTGAACTGTTGAGGCTCTTCTTGTGCATTTTTTTCTAGTTCGTCATCTTCTTTGGTTTCGTTTTCAGTTAGTTTAGTAGCCTCTATTATATCTTCATGACCAAACATTGGTTTTTCTAACGTGGTTTTTTCAATTTCAGGTAATTCAGGCTGAATATATTTCTTCTTCTTAATTTTAGCCGCTTCTTTAACATTTCTTGACAAAATGCCATTTTGTCTAACACTGCCCATGAAATTTATTGCAGGTTTAATTATTTCTGGTGGCCAATCATTTCTATAAGTGATGCGACTTTTTAGTTGAAATTTGGGTAGCATCGGTACCTGAGTATCTGTTTTAGGCTTTGGTGCTGCTTTTTTAAGTTTTTGTTTAGCGAATTGTGGTCCTTCTATATTTTCTGCATGCTGTGCCTTTCCGACTTCAAGAACCTTTCTTTCAATTTTTAATGGAGTTAATTTCGGTTTAGTTTTAGCTTCTTTCTTCTGTTGTGAAACTTGTTTTAGTTCTTCTTCTTTTTCAATGTCAGATTCAAGAGGAACCTTTTTCTTCGGTTTTTCAGGTTTTTGAGCAATGCTCCGCGTTTCATTTTCCTTAAATACTTTTTGATCCGGTTTTGGTTTTTCTAGTTCCGGTAACGATGTTTCTTGAACTGGTTCTAGATTTTCATCAACAATATCAGAGCTATCCGTTTCAGATAACATTTTGTTAGGTCTAAGATCAGTGACTAACTCGGGTTCTAATTTGTTTTTAGGTTTGGGTTCATTTTTAGCTGCAGTTTCCTTCTTTTTAGAGGTATTAGAATCAATTACTTCTGCTTGTTCAGGTTCATAATTAAGTTCATCAACCGTTTTCGTTGAAAAATTAAATTGTTCTGGTTTTTCCAGTTCAATCTTCTCTAAATCAGGTATCTTAGGAATTTTGAGTGATTTCTTTTTTATTTTCATGGCTTCTTTAACATTACGAGACAAATCTCCATTTTGTCTAATGCTCCCTAAAAAGGTAACAGCGGGCTTTATGATTTCTGGAGGCCAATCGTTAATATACCTTATGCGACTCTTCAACTGAACTTTGGGAAGTAAGACAGTTATTGTTTCTTGTTTCGGTTTGAGTGAAGGCTTTTTCAACTTAATTTTACTAAATTGAGGGCCTTCTACTTCTTGTAAATATTGAGGCTTGCTGTCTCCTAAACTTTTTTCTTCGATCTTCATTAGTTTAAGTTTTTCAATTGAATATTTTTTCTTTGTGATCGGTTTTTCGGATGCGTTGTCTTTCACCACATTATTCGGTTCCGCATGAGGAAGGTCAGAAAGATATGTATCTGTGAAAAAAAGCCGACATAAATAATTGCTATTAATATAATGTAAAATTTTATTCAATCAACCTTCTGAAACACGATACGATTACGATTACGATTTGCACTATTTCTATTTATACGGTCTTAGTATACTGTCATAGAAACAGAAATAAAATGTGTGTTATGTGTAAAAGTGTGTGTGTTATGCAAAAACTTTAATTTATTTCAAATCCGAAGTGCTTCGTATATATAAGCTTTTGAAGCTTTCAGAATGAAGTTTATTATTTTATTTTATTTTTTAAATAAAGTTTCATTATTGAGCTAGATTGTAGACCGAGATGTAAACTTAAAAAAAGTGTTATAGGTAAATAAAAATCCCTACAAATACTTAATTATAAATAAATACCTATATTACCTTGTATTTTAAACATAGTATAATAGAAATTTACATGCTTATTTTATAGACAATTGCTCAGTATAGTCGAAATTATTTTGCGTAATTTATTGAGGTTGGCGTTAAATATATTTCTAAATCATTATGATTAGCTACCAACTCGTTGTATTGACGACACATCCAAGTAATTGGGTTATGGAACGATGGCGATGTATTGTTTTTGTAGACCCTCAACGAGAACAATTTTGGGTTTCGACACTAGTAAGTATTTATATCAACAGAGTTTAATAGAGTAGAGCAGTCTATGGAAAAATGTAGAATTTTATGAAGGTATATTATGAGGTCTATGCATTTTCTGCGATTTTTAGAGAGGTTTGTTTGAAAGCTTTTAGTTTATCATTACAGTCCTTGAGTGTAATGTTGCAATGTTGTGCCGGAAAGCTCGTTTCTTTTGTATGCTTTCAATTTTGTTGTCATGAATTTGATAATATGGTGACCAAATAACACTGGCGTATTCCAAAATTTGAATTCCTAATAGCGTTGTTTTAACGCTATTACCTTATTCCACTCTACACCTTAGAAGGCCTGTAGGTCAAACTGAACGTCAGAAGGTACAAATATTGGTTGCAAATGAAACGTACCTAAACAACAGTTAAAATTTATCAAAATACCGAACTGAAAACGAAATAGCATATCCCTCTTACCTTCTTTAGATTGAAAATTCATTATTTCTCTAAAACCGTCAACATTATCGGTTGAATCTCCAGATATAACGTTAGCTTGTTCGTTTACAAACACAGTAACTGTAATAATGGGAACTTCATTATCTCTTTGAACAGTTGTGATTTCTGTAACCTCTTCATCCGGGCCCTTCACTTTCTTAATACGTCGCTTTGATGTTTTGACGGTCTGAATGTCACCAGACTCTAATCGCAATTGACTAATTTGCACTTGTTCTGGTAATTCTTGAACGAAAACTGCCTGGTCCGGCTTTTGTAAATCTGAGATTGGTGTGATAGTGTAATTAGTGTTTTCAACTGTTGTGTGCATACGTACAATGGGTGTTTCGTCATTGCCCTGGTCAGGCTTACCTTCAGGCGTCTGACTCTCATCTCGTATAGTTTCTTCGGGTAGTTGAATGATTTCGACCGGTTTGACTTCTTCTGGTGTCATTTCTTCAGATCGCACCTGCTTCACATGAACTTGCTCTAGTTGTTCTTCAAAACCTGCTATCTTAACGGGTTTGTGTAAATCTGAGAGTAAAGTGATAGTGTCATCTGTGTATTCCTCTGTAGTGTGTATATGTAAAATAGGTGTTTTGTCATCGTCGTGTTGTGTAGTGATTTCGGTAGTGTAAATTTTTGGACCCTCCTGTATTTCAGAACGCAGCTGAGTCATATGCATTTGTTCTGGTTGTTCTATAAGAACTGTCGCTTGTTCGGGTTTGTGTAAATCTGAGAGTGGTGTGGTGGTGTCATCTGTGTATTTAACAGAAGTGTGAATTTGTACGGTAGGTGTCTGATCGTCATACTGTTCGGTAGTGATTTCAGTTGTCTCAATTTTGGGACTTTGCCTTCTCTGAGTAACACGCTTTGTAGTTTTCTTATGTTTAGGCTTACCTTCAGGTGATTGAGTCTCTTCGATCGTTGTTTCTTCGGGTGATTCGACGATTTCAACCGATTCGACTTGCTCTGGTTTCATTTCTTCAGAAACCGTCACCGTAGTGATAGGCTCATCGTCGTCTTGTTGGACCGTTGTTATTTCAGTGACCTCTTCTTTTGGACCCTTAACTTTTTTGATTCGTCGCTTTGTCGTTTTGACGGTCTTGACGTCCCCAGTTTCAGAAAGCACCTGAGTGGTATGCACTTGTTCCGGTTGTTCTTCAAGAACTGTAGTTTTTTCGGGTTTGTGTAAATCTGAGAGTAGTGTGATAGTGTCGTCTGTGTATTCCTCTGTAGTGTGTATATGTAAAATAGGTGTTTTGTCATCGTCGTGTTGTGTAGTGATTTCGGTAGTGTAAATTTTTGGACCCTCCTGTATTTCAGAACGCAGCTGAGTCATATGCATTTGTTCTGGTTGTTCTATAAGAACTGTCGCTTGTTCGGGTTTGTGTAAATCTGAGAGTGGTGTGGTGGTGTCATCTGTGTATTTAACAGAAGTGTGAATTTGTACGGTAGGTGTCTGATCGTCATACTGTTCGGTAGTGATTTCAGTTGTCTCAATTTTGGGACTTTGCCTTCTCTGAGTAACACGCTTTGTAGTTTTCTTATGTTTAGGCTTACCTTCAGGTGATTGAGTCTCTTCGATCGTCGTTTCTTCGGGTAATTCGACGATTTCAACCGGTTCCACTTGATCTGGTTTCATTTCTTCAGAAACCGTCACCGTAGTGATGGGCTCATCGTCGTCTTGTTGGACCGTTGTTATTTCAGTGGCCTCTTCTTTTGGACCCTTAACTTTTTTGATTCGTCGCTTTGTCGTTTTGACGGTCTTGACGTCCCCGGTTTCAGAACGCACCTGAGTGATTTGCACTTGTTCCGGTTGTTCTTCTAGAACTGTAGCTTTTTCGGGTTTGTGTAAATCTGAGAGTAGTGTGATAGTGTCATCTGTGTATTCCTCTGTAGTGTGTATATGTAAAATTGGTGTTTTGTCATCGTCGTGTTGTGTAGTGATTTCGGTATTGTAAATTTTTGGACCCTCCTGTATTTCAGAACGCAGCTGAGTGATATGCATTTGTTCTGGTTGTTCTATAAGAACTGTTGCTTGTTCGGGTTTGTGTAAATCTGAGAGTGGTGTGGTGGTGTCATCTGTGTATTTGACAGAAGTGTGAATTTGTACGGTAGGTGTCTGATCGTCATCCTGTTCGGTAGTGATTTCAGTTGTCTCAATTTTGGGACCTTGCCTTCTCTTAATAACACGCTTTGTAGTTTTCTTATGTTTTGGCTTACCTTCAGGTGATTTAGTCTCTTCGATCGTCGTTTCTTCGGGTAATTCGACGATTTCAACCGATTCGTCTTGCTCTGGTTTCATTTCTTCAGAAACCGTCACCGTAGTGATGGGCTCATCGTCGTCTTGTTGGACCGTTGTTATTTCAGTGACCTCTTCTTTTGGACCCTTAACTTTTTTGATTCGTCGCTTTGTCGTTTTGACGGTCTTGACGTCCCCAGTTTCAGAACGCACCTGAGTGATTTGCACTTGTTCCGGTTGTTCTTCAAGAACTGTAGCTTTGTCGTGTTTGTGTAAATCTGTGAGTGGTGTGGTAGTGTCATCTGTGTATTCGACAGAAGTGTGAACTTGTACAGTGGGTGTCTTATCGTCCTCCTGCTCGGTAGTGATAACAGTTGTCTCAATGTCCGGACCTTGCCTCCTCTTTATAACACGCTTTGTAGTTTTCTTATGTTTAGGCTTATCTTCAGGTGATTTAGTCTCTTCGATCGTCGTTTCTTCGGGTAATTCGACGATTTCAACCGGTTCCACTTGATCTGGTTTCATTTCTTCAGAAACCGTCACCGTAGTGATGGGCTCATCGTCGTCTTGTTGGACCGTTGTTATTTCAGTGACCTCTTCTTTTGGACCCTTAACTTTTTTGATTCGTCGCTTTGTCGTTTTGACGGTCTTGACGTCCCCAGTTTCAGAACGCACCTGAGTTATATGCACTTGTTCCGGTTGTTCTTCTAGAACTGTAGCTTTGTCGGGTTTGTGTAAATCTGAGAGTGGTGTGGTGGTGTCATCTGTGTATTCGACAGAAGTGTGAACTTGTACAGTGGGTGTCTTATCGTCCTCCTGCTCGGTAGTGATAACAGTTGTCTCAATGTCCGGACCTTGCCTCCTCTTTATAACACGCTTTGTAGTTTTCTTATGTTTAGGCTTATCTTCAGGTGATTTAGTCTCTTCGATCGTCGTTTCTTCGGGTAATTCGACGATTTCAACCGGTTCCACTTGATCTGGTTTCATTTCTTCAGAAACCGTCACCGTAGTGATGGGCTCATCGTCGTCTTGTTGGACCGTTGTTATTTCAGTGACCTCTTCTTTTGGACCCTTAACTTTTTTGATTCGTCGCTTTGTCGTTTTGACGGTCTTGACGTCCCCAGTTTCAGAACGCACCTGAGTGATTTGCACTCGTTCCGGTTGTTCTTCAAGAACTGTAGCTTTGTTGGGTTTGTGTAAATCTGAGAGTGGTGTGGTGGTGTCATCTGTGTATTCGACAGAAGTGTGAACTTGTACAGTGGGTGTCTTATCGTCGTCCTGTTCGGTAGTGATTACAGTTGTCTCAATGTCCGGACCTTGCCTCCTCTTTATAACACGCTTTGTAGTTTTCTTATGTTTAGGCTTACCTTCAGGTGATTTAGTCTCTTCGATCGTCGTTTCTTCGGGTAATTCGACGATTTCAACCGGTTCCACTTGATCTGGTTTCATTTCTTCAGAAACCGTCACCGTAGTGATGGGCTCATCGTCGTCTTGTTGGACCGTTGTTATTTCAGTGACCTCTTCTTTTGGACTCTTAACTTTTTTGATTCGTCGCTTTGTCGTTTTGACGGTCTTGACGTCCCCAGTTTCAGAACGCACCTGAGATATATGCACTTTTTCCGGTTGTTCTTCTAGAACTGTAGCTTTGTCGGGTTTGTGTAAATCTGCGAGTGGTGTGGTGGTGTCATCTGTGTATTCGACAGAAGTGTGAACTTGTACAGTGGGTGTCTTATCGTCCTCCTGCTCGGTAGTGATTACAGTTGTCTCAATGTCCGGACCTTGCCTCCTCTTTATAACACGCTTTGTAGTTTTCTTATGTTTAGGCTTACCTTCAGGTGATTTAGTCTCTTCGATCGTCGTTTCTTCGGGTAATTCGACGATTTCAACCGGTTCCACTTGATCTGGTTTCATTTCTTCAGAAACCGTCACCGTAGTGATGGGCTCATCGTCGTCTTGTTGGACCGTTGTTATTTCAGTGACCTCTTCTTTTGGACCCTTAACTTTTTCGATTCGTCGCTTTGACGTTTTGACGGTCTTGACGTCCCCAGTTTCAGAACGCACCTGAGTGATTTGCACTTGTTCCGGTTGTTCTTCAAGAACTGTAGCTTTGTCGGGTTTGTGTAAATCTGAGAGTGGTGTGATAGTGTCGTCTGTGTATTCCTCTGTAGTGTGTATATGTAAAATTGGTGTTTTGTCATCGTCGTGTTGTGTAGTGATTTCGGTATTGTAAATTTTTGGACCTTCCTGTATTTCAGAACGCAGCTGAGTGATATGCATTTGTTCTGGTTGTTCTATAAGAACTGTTGCTTGTTCGGGTTTGTGTAAATCTGAGAGTGGTGTGGTGGTGTCATCTGTGTATTTGACAGAAGTGTGAATTTGTACGGTAGGTGTCTGATCGTCATCCTGTTCGGTAGTGATTTCAGTTGTCTCAATTTTGGGACCTTGCCTTCTCTTAATAACACGCTTTGTAGTTTTCTTATGTTTTGGCTTACCTTCAGGTGATTTAGTCTCTTCGATCGTCGTTTCTTCGGGTAATTCGACGATTTCAACCGGTTCCACTTGATCTGGTTTCATTTCTTCAGAAACCGTCACCGTAGTGATGGGCTCATCGTCGTCTTGTTGGACCGTTGTTATTTCAGTGACCTCTTCTTTTGGACCCTTAACTTTTTTGATTCGTCGCTTTGTCGTTTTGACGGTCTTGACGTCCCCAGTTTCAGAACGCACCTGAGTGATATGCACTTGTTCCGGTTGTTCTTCAAGAACTGTAGCTTTTTCGGGTTTGTGTAAATCTGAGAGTGGTGTGATGGTATCATTTGTGTATTCTACAGAAGTGTGAATTTGTACGGTAGGTGTCTGATCGTCATCCTGTTCGGTAGTGATTTCAGTTGTCTCAATTTTGGGACCTTGCCTTCTCTTAATAACACGCTTTGTAGTTTTCTTATGTTTTGGCTTACCTTCAGGTGATTTAGTCTCTTCGATCGTCGTTTCTTCGGGTAATTCGACGATTTCAACCGGTTCCACTTGATCTGGTTTCATTTCTTCAGAAACCGTCACCGTAGTGATGGGCTCATCGTCGTCTTGTTGGACCGTTGTTATTTCAGTGACCTCTTCTTTTGGACCCTTAACTTTTTTGATTCGTCGCTTTGTCGTTTTGACGGTCTTGACGTCCCCAGTTTCAGAACGCACCTGAGTGATATGCACTTGTTCCGGTTGTTCTTCAAGAACTGTAGCTTTTTCGGGTTTGTGTAAATCTGAGAGTGGTGTGATGGTATCATTTGTGTATTCTACAGAAGTGTGAATTTGTACGGTAGGTGTCTGATCGTCATCCTGTTCGGTAGTGATTTCAGTTGTCTCAATTTTGGGACCTTGCCTTCTCTTAATAACACGCTTTGTAGTTTTCTTATGTTTTGGCTTACCTTCAGGTGATTTAGTCTCTTCGATCGTCGTTTCTTCGGGTAATTCGACGATTTCAACCGGTTCCACTTGATCTGGTTTCATTTCTTCAGAAACCGTCACCGTAGTGATGGGCTCATCGTCGTCTTGTTGGACCGTTGTTATTTCAGTGACCTCTTCTTTTGGACCCTTAACTTTTTTGATTCGTCGCTTTGTCGTTTTGACGGTCTTGACGTCCCCAGTTTCAGAACGCACCTGAGTGATTTGCACTTGTTCCGGTTGTTCTTCTAGATTTGTAGCTTTGTCGGGTTTGTGTAAATCTAAGAGTGGTGTGGTGGTGTCATCTGTGTATTCGACAGAAGTGTGAACTTGTACAGTGGGTGTCTGATCGTCATCCTGTTCGGTAGTGATAACAGTTGTCTCAATGTCCGGACCTTGCCTTCTCTTAATAACACGCTTTGTAGTTTTCTTATGTTTAGGCTTACCTTCAGGTGATTTAGTCTCTTCGATCGTCGTTTCTTCGGGTAATTCAACGATTTCAACCGGTTCCACTTGATCTGGTTTCATTTCTTCAGAAAACGTCACAGTAGTGATGGGCTCATCGTCGTCTTGTTGGACCGTTGTTATTTCAGTGACCTCTTCTTTTGGACCCTTTACTTTTTTGATTCGTCGCTTTGTCGTTTTGACGGTCTTGACGTCCCCAGTTTTAGAACGCACCTGAGATATATGCACTTGTTTCGGTTGTTCTTCTAGAACTGTAGCTTTGTCGGGTTTGTGTAAATCTGAGAGTGGTGTGGTGGTGTCATCTGTGTATTCGACAGAAGTGTGAACTTGTACAGTGGGTGACTTATCGTCCTCCTGCTCGGTAGTGATTACAGTTGTCTCAATGTCCGGACCTTGCCTCCTCTTTATAACACGCTTTGTAGTTTTCTTATGTTTAGGCTTACCTTCAGGTGATTTAGTCTCTTCGATCGTCGTTTCTTCGGGTAATTCGACGATTTCAACCGGTTCCGCTTGATCTGGTTTCATTTCTTCAGAAACCGTCACCGTAGTGATGGGCTCATCGTCGTCTTGTTGGACCGTTGTTATTTCAGTGACCTCTTCTTTTGGACCCTTAACTTTTTTGATTCGTCGCTTTGTCGTTTTGACGGTCTTGACGTCCCCAGTTTCAGAACGCACCTGAGTTATATGCACTTGTTCCGGTTGTTCTTCTAGAACTGTAGCTTTGTCGGGTTTGTGTAAATCTGAGAGTGGTGTGGTGGTGTCATCTGTGTATTCGACAGAAGTGTGAACTTGTACAGTGGGTGTCTTATCGTCGTCCTGTTCTGTAGTGATTTCAGTTGTCTCAATTTTGGGACCTTGCCTTCTCTTAATAACACGCTTTGTAGTTTTCTTATGTTTTGGCTTACCTTCAGGTGATTTAGTCTCTTCGATCGTCGTTTCTTCGGGTAATTCAACGATTTCAACCGGTTCCACTTGATCTGGTTTCATTTCTTCAGAAAACGTCACAGTAGTGATGGGCTCATCGTCGTCTTGTTGGACCGTTGTTATTTCAGTGACCTCTTCTTTTGGACCCTTAACTTTTTTGATTCGTCGCTTTGTCGTTTTGACGGTCTTGACGTCCCCAGTTTCAGAACGCACCTGAGTGATATGCACTTGTTCCGGTTGTTCTTCAAGAACTGTAGCCTTTTCGGGTTTGTGTAAATCTGAGAGTGGTGTGGTGGTGTCATCTGTGTATTCGACAGAAGTGTGAACTTGTACAGTGGGTGACTTATCGTCCTCCTGCTCGGTAGTGATTACAGTTGTCTCAATGTCCGGACCTTGCCTCCTCTTTATAACACGCTTTGTAGTTTTCTTATGTTTAGGCTTACCTTCAGGTGATTTAGTCTCTTCGATCGTCGTTTCTTCGGGTAATTCGACGATTTCAACCGGTTCCACTTGATCTGGTTTCATTTCTTCAGAAACCGTCACCGTAGTGATGGGCTCATCGTCGTCTTGTTGGACCGTTGTTATTTCAGTGACCTCTTCTTTTGGACCCTTAACTTTTTTGATTCGTCGCTTTGTCGTTTTGACGGTCTTGACGTCCCCAGTTTCAGAACGCACCTGAGTGATATGCACTTGTTCCGGTTGTTCTTCAAGAACTGTAGCTTTTTCGGGTTTGTGTAAATCTGAGAGTGGTGTGATGGTATCATTTGTGTATTCTACAGAAGTGTGAATTTGTACGGTAGGTGTCTGATCGTCATCCTGTTCGGTAGTGATAACAGTTGTCTCAATGTCCGGACCTTGCCTTCTCTTAATAACACGCTTTGTAGTTTTCTTATGTTTAGGCTTACCTTCAGGTGATTTAGTCTCTTCGATCGTCGTTTCTTCGGGTAATTCGACGATTTCAACCGGTTCCACTTGATCTGGTTTCATTTCTTCAGAAACCGTCACCGTAGTGATGGGCTCATCGTCGTCTTGTTGGACCGTTGTTATTTCAGTGACCTCTTCTTTTGGACCCTTAACTTTTTTGATTCGTCGCTTTGTCGTTTTGACGGTCTTGACGTCCCCAGTTTCAGAACGCACCTGAGATATATGCACTTGTTCCGGTTGTTCTTCTAGAACTGTAGCCTTGTCGGGTTTGTGTAAATCTGAGAGTGGTGTGGTGGTGTCATCTGTGTATTCGACAGAAGTGTGAACTTGTACAGTGGGTGTCTTATCGTCCTCCTGTTCGGTAGTGATAACAGTTGTCTCAATGTCCGGACCTTGCCTTCTCTTAATAACACGCTTTGTAGTTTTCTTATGTTTAGGCTTACCTTCAGGTGATTTAGTCTCTTCGATCGTCGTTTCTTCGGGTAATTCGACGATTTCAACCGGTTCCGCTTGATCTGGTTTCATTTCTTCAGAAACCGTCACCGTAGTGATGGGCTCATCGTCGTCTTGTTGGACCGTTGTTATTTCAGTGACCTCTTCTTTTGGACCCTTAACTTTTTTGATTCGTCGCTTTGTCGTTTTGACGGTCTTGACGTCCCCAGTTTCAGAACGCACCTGAGTTATATGCACTTGTTCCGGTTGTTCTTCTAGAACTGTAGCTTTGTCGGGTTTGTGTAAATCTGAGAGTGGTGTGGTGGTGTCATTTGTGTATTCGACAGAAGTGTGAACTTGTACAGTGGGTGTCTTATCGTCCTCCTGCTCGGTAGTGATTACAGTTGTCTCAATGTCCGGACCTTGCCTCCTCTTTATAACACGCTTTGTAGTTTGCTTATGTTTAGGCTTACCTTCAGGTGATTTAGTCTCTTCGATCGTCGTTTCTTCGGGTAATTCGACGATTTCAACCGGTTCCACTTGATCTGGTTTCATTTCTTCAGAAACCGTCACCGTAGTGATGGGCTCATCGTCGTCTTGTTGGACCGTTGTTATTTCAGTGACCTCTTCTTTTGGACCCTTAACTTTTTTGATTCGTCGCTTTGTCGTTTTGACGGTCTTGACGTCCCCAGTTTCAGAACGCACCTGAGTTATATGCACTTGTTCCGGTTGTTCTTCTAGAACTGTAGCTTTGTCGGGTTTGTGTAAATCTGAGAGTGGTGTGGTGGTGTCATTTGTGTATTCGACAGAAGTGTGAACTTGTACAGTGGGTATCTTATCGTCCTCCTGCTCGGTAGTGATAACAGTTGTCTCAATGTCCGGACCTTGCCTCCTCTTTATAACACGCTTTGTAGTTTGCTTATGTTTAGGCTTACCTTCAGGTGATTTAGTCTCTTCGATCGTCGTTTCTTCGGGTAATTCGACGATTTCAACCGGTTCCACTTGATCTGGTTTCATTTCTTCAGAAACCGTCACCGTAGTGATGGGCTCATCGTCGTCTTGTTGGACCGTTGTTATATCAGTGACCTCTTCTTTTGGACCCTTAACTTTTTTGATTCGTCGCTTTGTCGTTTTGACGGTCTTGACGTCCCCAGTTTCAGAACGCACCTGAGTGATATGCACTTGTTCCGGTTGTTCTTCAAGAACTGTAGCCTTTTCGGGTTTGTGTAAATCTGAGAGTGGTGTGATGGTATCATCTGTGTATTCTACAGATGTGTGAATTTGTACGGTAGGTGTCTGTTCGTCATCCTGTTCGGTAGTGATTTCAGTTGTCTCAATTTTGGGACCTTGCCTTCTCTTAATAACACGCTTTGTAGTTTTCTTATGTTTAGGCTTACCTTCAGGTGATTTAGTCTCTTCGATCGTCGTTTCTTCGGGTAATTCGACGATTTCAACCGGTTCCACTTGATCTGGTTTCATTTCTTCAGAAACCGTCACCGAAGTGATAGGCTCATCGTCGTCTTGTTGGACCGTTGTTATTTCAGTGACCTCTTCTTTTGGACCCTTAACTTTTTTGATTCGTCGCCTTGTCGTTTTGACGGTCTTGACGTCCCCAGTTTCAGAACGCACCTGAGTGATATGCACTTGTTCCGGTTGTTCTTCAAGAACTGTAGCCTTTTCGGGTTTGTGTAAATCTGAGAGTGGTGTGATGGTATCATCTGTGTATTCTACAGATGTGTGAATTTGTACGGTAGGTGTCTGTTCGTCATCCTGTTCGGTAGTGATTTCAGTTGTCTCAATTTTGGGACCTTGCCTTCTCTTAATAACACGCTTTGTAGTTTTCTTATGTTTTGGCTTACCTTCAGGTGATTTAGTCTCTTCGATCGTCGTTTCTTCGGGTAATTCGACGATTTCAACCGGTTCCACTTGATCTGGTTTCATTTCTTCAGAAACCGTCACCGTAGTGATGGGCTCATCGTCGTCTTGTTGGACCGTTGTTATTTCAGTGACCTCTTCTTTTGGACCCTTAACTTTTTTGATTCGTCGCTTTGTCGTTTTGACGGTCTTGACGTCCCCAGTTTCAGAACGCACCTGAGTGATATGCACTTGTTCCGGTTGTTCTTCTAGAACTGTAGCTTTGTCGGGTTTGTGTAAATCTGAGAGTGGTGTGGTGGTGTCATCTGTGTATTCGACAGAAGTGTGAACTTGTACAGTGGGTGTCTGATCGTCATCCTGTTCGGTAGTGATAACAGTTGTCTCAATGTCCGGACCTTGCCTTCTCTTAATAACACGCTTTGTAGTTTTCTTATGTTTAGGCTTACCTTCAGGTGATTTAGTCTCTTCGATCGTCGTTTCTTCGGGTAATTCAACGATTTCAACCGGTTCCACTTGATCTGGTTTCATTTCTTCAGAAAACGTCACCGTAGTGATGGGCTCATCGTTGTCTTGTTGGACCGTTGTTATTTCAGTGACCTCTTCTTTTGGACCTTTAACTTTTTTGATTCGTCGCTTTGTCGTTTTGACGGTCTTGACGTCCCCAGTTTCAGAACGCACCTGAGTGATATGCACTTGTTCCGGTTGTTCTTCTAGAACTGTAGCTTTGTCGAGTTTGTGTAAATCTGAGAGTGGTGTGGTGGTGTCATCTGTGTATTCGACAGAAGTGTGAACTTGTACAGTGGGTGTCTTATCGTCCTCCTGCTCGGTAGTGATTACAGTTGTCTCAATGTCCGGACCTTGCCTCCTCTTTATAACACGCTTTGTAGTTTTCTTATGTTTAGGCTTACCTTCAGGTGATTTAAACTCTTCGATCGTCGTTTCTTCGGGTAATTCGACGATTTCAACCGGTTCCACTTGATCTGGTTTCATTTCTTCAGAAACCGTCACCGTAGTGATGGGCTCATCGTCGTCTTGTTGGACCGTTGTTATTTCAGTGACCTCTTCTTTTGGACCCTTAACTTTTTTGATTCGTCGCTTTGTCGTTTTGATGGTCTTGACGTCCCCAGTTTCAGAACGCACCTGAGTTATATGCACTTGTTCCGGTTGTTCTTCTAGAACTGTAGCTTTGTCGGGTTTGTGTAAATCTGAGAGTGGTGTGGTGGTGTCATTTGTGTATTCGACAGAAGTGTGAACTTGTACAGTGGGTGTCTTATCGTCGTCCTGTTCGGTAGTGATTACAGTTGTCTCAATGTCCGGACCTTGCCTCCTCTTTATAACACGCTTTGTAGTTTTCTTATGTTTAGGCGTACCTTCAGGTGATTTAGTCTCTTCGATCGTCGTTTCTTCGGGTAATTCGACGATTTCAACCGGTTCCACTTGATCTGGTTTCATTTCTTCAGAAACCGTCACCGTAGTGATGGGCTCATCTACGTCTTGTTGGACCGTTGTTATTTCAGTGACCTCTTCTTTTGGACCCTTAACTTTTTTGATTCGTCGCTTTGTCGTTATGACGGTCTTGACGTCCCCGGTTTCAGAACGCACCTGAGTGATTTGCACTTGTTCCGGTTGTTCTTCTAGAACTGTAGCTTTGTCGGGTTTGTGTAAATCTGAGAGTGGTGTGGTGGTGTCATCTGTGTATTCGACAGAAGTGTGAACTTGTACAGTGGGTGTCTTATCGTCGTCCTGTTCTGTAGTGATTTCAGTTGTCTCAATTTTGGGACCTTGCCTTCTCTTAATAACACGCTTTGTAGTTTTCTTATGTTTTGGCTTACCTTCAGGTGATTTAGTCTCTTCGATCGTCGTTTCTTCGGGTAATTCGACGATTTCAACCGGTTCCACTTGATCTGGTTTCATTTCTTCAGAAACCGTCACCGTAGTGATGGGCTCATCGTCGTCTTGTTGGACCGTTGTTATTTCAGTGACCTCTTCTTTTGGACCCTTAACTTTTTTGATTCGTCGCTTTGTCGTTTTCACGGTCTTGACGTCCCCAGTTTCAGAACGCACCTCAGTGATATGCACTTGTTCCGGTTGTTCTTCAAGAACTGTAGCCTTTTCGGGTTTGTGTAAATCTGAGAGTGGTGTGATGGTATCATCTGTGTATTCTACAGATGTGTGAATTTGTACGGTAGGTGTCTGTTCGTCATCCTGTTCGGTAGTGATTTCAGTTGTCTCAATTTTGGGACCTTGCCTTCTCTTAATAACACGCTTTGTAGTTTTCTTATGTTTTGGCTTACCTTCAGGTGATTTAGTCTCTTCGATCGTCGTTTCTTCGGGTAATTCGACGATTTCAACCGGTTCCACTTGATCTGGTTTCATTTCTTCAGAAACCGTCACCGTAGTGATGGGCTCATCGTCGTCTTGTTGGACCGTTGTTATTTCAGTGATCTCTTCTTTTGGACCTTTAACTTTTTTGATTCGTCGCTTTGTCGTTTTGACGGTCTTGACGTCCCCAGTTTCAGAACGCACCTGAGTGATATGCACTTGTTCCGGTTGTTCTTCAAGAACTGTAGCTTTTTCGGGTTTGTGTAAATCTGAGAGTGGTGTGATGGTATCATTTGTGTATTCTACAGAAGTGTGAATTTGTACGGTAGGTGTCTGATCGTCATCCTGTTCGGTAGTGATAACAGTTGTCTCAATGTCCGGACCTTGCCTTCTCTTAATAACACGCTTTGTAGTTTTCTTATGTTTAGGCTTACCTTCAGGTGATTTAGTCTCTTCGATCGTCGTTTCTTCGGGTAATTCGACGATTTCAACCGGTTCCACTTGATCTGGTTTCATTTCTTCAGAAACCGTCACCGTAGTGATGGGCTCATCGTCGTCTTGTTGGACCGTTGTTATTTCAGTGACCTCTTCTTTTGGACCTTTAACTTTTTTGATTCGTCGCTTTGTCGTTTTCACGGTCTTGACGTCCCCAGTTTTAGAACGCACCTCAGTGATATGCACTTGTTCCGGTTGTTCTTCAAGAACTGTAGCCTTTTCGGGTTTGTGTAAATCTGAGAGTGGTGTGATGGTATCATCTGTGTATTCTACAGATGTGTGAATTTGTACGGTAGGTGTCTGTTCGTCATCCTGTTCGGTAGTGATTTCAGTTGTCTCAATTTTGGGACCTTGCCTTCTCTTAATAACACGCTTTGTAGTTTTCTTATGTTTTGGCTTACCTTCAGGTGATTTAGTCTCTTCGATCGTCGTTTCTTCGGGTAATTCGACGATTTCAACCGGTTCCACTTGATCTGGTTTCACATCTTCAGAAACCGTCACCGTAGTGATGGGCTCAACGTCGTCTTGTTGGACCGTTGTTATTTCAGTGACCTCTTCTTTTGGACCTTTAACTTTTTTGATTCGTCGCTTTGTCGTTTTGACGGTCTTGACGTCCCCAGTTTCAGAACGCACCTGAGTGATATGCACTTGTTCCGGTTGTTCTTCAAGAACTGTAGCTTTTTCGGGTTTGTGTAAATCTGAGAGTGGTGTGATGGTATCATTTGTGTATTCTACAGAAGTGTGAATTTGTACGGTAGGTGTCTGTTCGTCATCCTGTTCGGTAGTGATTTCAGTTGTCTCAATTTTGGGACCTTGCCTTCTCTTAATAACACGCTTTGTAGTTTTCTTATGTTTAGGCTTACCTTCAGGTGATTTAGTCTCTTCGATCGTTGTTTCTTCGGGTAATTCGACGATTTCAACCGGTTCCACTTGATCTGGTTTCATTTCTTCAGAAACCGTCACCGTAGTGATGGGCTCATCGTCGTCTTGTTGGACCGTTGTTATTTCAGTGACCTCTTCTTTTGGACCTTTAACTTTTTTGATTCGTCGCTTTGTCGTTTTGACGGTCTTGACGTCCCCAGTTTCAGAACGCACCTGAGTGATATGCACTTGTTCCGGTTGTTCTTCAAGAACTGTAGCCTTTTCGGGTTTGTGTAAATCTGAGAGTGGTGTGATGGTATCATCTGTGTATTCTACAGATGTGTGAATTTGTACGGTAGGTGTCTGTTCGTCATCCTGTTCGGTAGTGATTTCAGTTGTCTCAATTTTGGGACCTTGCCTTCTCTTAATAACACGCTTTGTAGTTTTCTTATGTTTTGGCTTACCTTCAGGTGATTTAGTCTCTTCGATCGTCGTTTCTTCGGGTAATTCGACGATTTCAACCGGTTCCACTTGATCTGGTTTCATTTCTTCAGAAACCGTCACCGTAGTGATGGGCTCATCGTCGTCTTGTTGGACCGTTGTTATTTCAGTGACCTCTTCTTTTGGACCTTTAACTTTTTTGATTCGTCGCTTTGTCGTTTTGACGGTCTTGACGTCCCCAGTTTCAGAACGCACCTGAGTGATATGCACTTGTTCCGGTTGTTCTTCTAGAACTGTAGCTTTTTCGGGTTTGTGTAAATCTGAGAGTGGTGTGATGGTATCATTTGTGTATTGTACAGAAGTGTGAATTTGTACGGTAGGTGTCTGATCGTCATCCTGTTCGGTAGTGATTTCAGTTGTCTCAATTTTGGGACCTTGCCTTCTCTTAATAACACGCTTTGTAGTTTTCTTATGTTTAGGCTTACCTTCAGGTGATTTAGTCTCTTCGATCGTTGTTTCTTCGGGTAATTCGACGATTTCAACCGGTTCCACTTGATCTGGTTTCATTTCTTCAGAAACCGTCACCGTAGTGATGGGCTCATCGTCGTCTTGTTGGACCGTTGTTATTTCAGTGACCTCTTCTTTTGGACCTTTAACTTTTTTGATTCGTCGCTTTGTCGTTTTGACGGTCTTGACGTCCCCAGTTTCAGAACGCACCTGAGTGATATGCACTTGTTCCGGTTGTTCTTCAAGAACTGTAGCCTTTTCGGGTTTGTGTAAATCTGAGAGAGGTGTGATGGTATCATCTGTGTATTCTACAGATGTGTGAATTTGTACAGTAGGTGTCTGTTCGTCATCCTGTTCGGTAGTGATTTCAGTTGTCTCAATTTTGGGACCTTGCCTTCTCTTAATAACACGCTTTGTAGTTTTCTTATGTTTAGGCTTACCTTCAGGTGATTTAGTCTCTTCGATCGTTGTTTCTTCGGGTAATTCGACGATTTCAACCGGTTCCACTTGATCTGGTTTCATTTCTTCAGAAACCGTCACCGTAGTGATGGGCTCATCGTCGTCTTGTTGGACCGTTGTTATTTCAGTGACCTCTTCTTTTGGACCTTTAACTTTTTTGATTCGTCGCTTTGTCGTTTTGACGGTCTTGACGTCCCCAGTTTCAGAACGCACCTGAGTGATATGCACTTGTTCCGGTTGTTCTTCAAGAACTGTAGCCTTTTCGGGTTTGTGTAAATCTGAGAGTGGTGTGATGGTATCATCTGTGTATTCTACAGATGTGTGAATTTGTACGGTAGGTGTCTGTTCGTCATCCTGTTCGGTAGTGATTTCAAATGTCTCAATTTTGGGACCTTGCCTTCTCTTAATAACACGCTTTGTAGTTTTCTTATGTTTTGGCTTACCTTCAGGTGATTTAGTCTCTTCGATCGTCGTTTCTTCGGGTAATTCGACGATTTCAACCGGTTCCACTTGATCTGGTTTCATTTCTTCAGAAACCGTCACCGTAGTGATGGGCTCATCGTCGTCTTGTTGGACCGTTGTTATTTCAGTGACCTCTTCTTTTGGACCCTTAACTTTTTTGATTCGTCGCCTTGTCGTTTTGACGGTCTTGACGTCCCCAGTTTCAGAACGCACCTGAGTGATATGCACTTGTTCCGGTTGTTCTTCAAGAACTGTAGCCTTTCCGGGTTTGTGTAAATCTGAGAGTGGTGTGATGGTATCATCTGTGTATTCTACAGATGTGTGAATTTGTACGGTAGGTGTCTGTTCGTCATCCTGTTCGGTAGTGATTTCAGTTGTCTCAATTTTGGGACCTTGCCTTCTCTTAATAACACGCTTTGTAGTTTTCTTATGTTTAGGCTTACCTTCAGGTGATTTAGTCTCTTCGATCGTTGTTTCTTCGGGTAATTCGACGATTTCAACCGGTTCCACTTGATCTGGTTTCATTTCTTCAGAAACCGTCACCGTAGTGATAGGCTCATCGTCGTCTTGTTGGACCGTTGTTATTTCAGTGACCTCTTCTTTTGGACCCTTAACTTTTTTGATTCGTCGCCTTGTCGTTTTGACGGTCTTGACGTCCCCAGTTTCGGAACGCACCTGAGTGATATGCACTTGTTCCGGTTGTTCTTCAAGAACTGTAGCCTTTTCGGGTTTGTGTAAATCTGAGAGTGGTGTGATGGTATCATCTGTGTATTCTACAGATGTGTGAATTTGTACGGTAGGTGTCTGTTCGTCATCCTGTTCGGTAGTGATTTCAGTTGTCTCAATTTTGGGACCTTGCCTTCTCTTAATAACACGCTTTGTAGTTTTCTTATGTTTAGGCTTACCTTCAGGTGATTTAGTCTCTTCGATCGTCGTTTCTTCGGGTAATTCGACGATTTCAACCGGTTCCACTTGATCTGGTTTCATTTCTTCAGAAACCGTCACCGTAGTGATGGGCTCATCGTCGTCTTGTTGGACCGTTGTTATTTCAGTGACCTCTTCTTTTGGACCCTTAACTTTTTTGATTCGTCGCCTTGTCGTTTTGACGGTCTTGACGTCCCCAGTTTCAGAACGCACCTGAGTGATATGCACTTGTTCCGGTTGTTCTTCAAGAACTGTAGCCTTTCCGGGTTTGTGTAAATCTGAGAGTGGTGTGATGGTATCATCTGTGTATTCTACAGATGTGTGAATTTGTACGGTAGGTGTCTGTTCGTCATCCTGTTCGGTAGTGATTTCAGTTGTCTCAATTTTGGGACCTTGCCTTCTCTTAATAACACGCTTTGTAGTTTTCTTATGTTTAGGCTTACCTTCAGGTGATTTAGTCTCTTCGATCGTTGTTTCTTCGGGTAATTCGACGATTTCAACCGGTTCCACTTGATCTGGTTTCATTTCTTCAGAAACCGTCACCGTAGTGATAGGCTCATCGTCGTCTTGTTGGACCGTTGTTATTTCAGTGACCTCTTCTTTTGGACCCTTAACTTTTTTGATTCGTCGCCTTGTCGTTTTGACGGTCTTGACGTCCCCAGTTTCGGAACGCACCTGAGTGATATGCACTTGTTCCGGTTGTTCTTCAAGAACTGTAGCCTTTTCGGGTTTGTGTAAATCTGAGAGTGGTGTGATGGTATCATCTGTGTATTCTACAGATGTGTGAATTTGTACGGTAGGTGTCTGTTCGTCATCCTGTTCGGTAGTGATTTCAGTTGTCTCAATTTTGGGACCTTGCCTTCTCTTAATAACACGCTTTGTAGTTTTCTTATGTTTAGGCTTACCTTCAGGTGATTTAGTCTCTTCGATCGTTGTTTCTTCGGGTAATTCGACGATTTCAACCGGTTCCACTTGATCTGGTTTCATTTCTTCAGAAACCGTCACCGTAGTGATGGGCTCATCGTCGTCTTGTTGGACCGTTGTTATTTCAGTGACCTCTTCTTTTGGACCTTTAACTTTTTTGATTCGTCGCTTTGTCGTTTTGACGGTCTTGACGTCCCCAGTTTCAGAACGCACCTGAGTGATATGCACTTGTTCCGGTTGTTCTTCAAGAACTGTAGCCTTTTCGGGTTTGTGTAAATCTGAGAGTGGTGTGATGGTATCATCTGTGTATTCTACAGATGTGTGAATTTGTACGGTAGGTGTCTGTTCGTCATCCTGTTCGGTAGTGATTTCAGTTGTCTCAATTTTGGGACCTTGCCTTCTCTTAATAACACGCTTTGTAGTTTTCTTATGTTTAGGCTTACCTTCAGGTGATTTAGTCTCTTCGATCGTCGTTTCTTCGGGTAATTCGACGATTTCAACCGGTTCCACTTGATCTGGTTTCATTTCTTCAGAAACCGTCACCGTAGTGATGGGCTCATCGTCGTCTTGTTGGACCGTTGTTATTTCAGTGACCTCTTCTTTTGGACCCTTAACTTTTTTGATTCGTCGCTTTGTCGTTTTGACGGTCTTGACGTCCCCAGTTTCAGAACGCACCTGAGTGATATGCACTTGTTCCGGTTGTTCTTCAAGAACTGTAGCCTTTTCAGGTTTGTGTAAATCTGAGAGTGGTGTGATGGTATCATCTGTGTATTCTACAGATGTGTGAATTTGTACAGTAGGTGTCTGTTCGTCATCCTGTTCGGTAGTGATTTCAGTTGTCTCAATTTTGGGACCTTGCCTTCTCTTAATGACACGCTTTGTAGTTTTCTTATGTTTAGGCTTACCTTCAGGTGATTTAGTCTCTTCGATCGTTGTTTCTTCGGGTAATTCGACGATTTCAACCGGTTCCACTTGATCTGGTTTCATTTCTTCAGAAACCGTCACCGTAGTGATGGGCTCATCGTCGTCTTGTTGGACCGTTGTTATTTCAGTGACCTCTTCTTTTGGACCTTTAACTTTTTTGATTCGTCGCTTTGTCGTTTTGACGGTCTTGACGTCCCCAGTTTCAGAACGCACCTCAGTGATATGCACTTGTTCCGGTTCTTCTTCAAGAACTGTAGCCTTTTCGGGTTTGTGTAAATCTGAGAGTGGTGTGATGGTATCATCTGTGTATTCTACAGATGTGTGAATTTGTACGGTAGGTGTCTGTTCGTCATCCTGTTCGGTAGTGATTTCAGTTGTCTCAATTTTGGGACCTTGCCTTCTCTTAATAACACGCTTTGTAGTTTTCTTATGTTTAGGCTTACCTTCAGGTGATTTAGTCTCTTCGATCGTCGTTTCTTCGGGTAATTCGACGATTTCAACCGGTTCCACTTGATCTGGTTTCATTTCTTCAGAAACCGTCACCGTAGTGATAGGCTCATCGTCGTCTTGTTGGACCGTTGTTATTTCAGTGACCTCTTCTTTTGGACCCTTAACTTTTTTGATTCGTCGCCTTGTCGTTTTGACGGTCTTGACGTCCCCAGTTTCAGAACGCACCTGAGTGATATGCACTTGTTCCGGTTGTTCTTCAAGAACTGTAGCCTTTTCGGGTTTGTGTAAATCTGAGAGTGGTGTGATGGTATCATCTGTGTATTCTACAGATGTGTGAATTTGTACGGTAGGTGTCTGTTCGTCATCCTGTTCGGTAGTGATTTCAGTTGTCTCAATTTTGGGACCTTGCCTTCTCTTAATAACACGCTTTGTAGTTTTCTTATGTTTAGGCTTACCTTCAGGTGATTTAGTATCTTCGATCGTCGTTTCTTCGGGTAATTCGACGATTTCAACCGGTTCCACTTGATCTGGTTTCATTTCTTCAGAAACCGTCACCGTAGTGATGGGCTCATCGTCGTCTTGTTGGACCGTTGTTATTTCAGTGACCTCTTCTTTTGGACCCTTAACTTTTTTAATTCGTCGCTTTGTCGTTTTGACGGTCTTGACGTCCCCAGTTTCAGAACGCACCTCAGTGATATGCACTTGTTCCGGTTGTTCTTCAAGAACTGTAGCCTTTTCGGGTTTGTGTAAATCTGAGAGTGGTATGATGGTATCATCTGTGTATTCTACAGATGTGTGAATTTGTACGGTAGGTGTCTGTTCGTCATCCTGTTCGGTAGTGATTTCAGTTGTCTCAATTTTGGGACCTTGCCTTCTCTTAATAACACGCTTTGTAGTTTTCTTATGTTTAGGCTTACCTTCAGGTGATTTAGTCTCTTCGATCGTCGTTTCTTCGGGTAATTCGACGATTTCAACCGGTTCCACTTGATCTGGTTTCATTTCTTCAGAAACCGTCACCGTAGTGATGGGCTCATCGTCGTCTTGTTGGACCGTTGTTATTTCAGTGACCTCTTCTTTTGGACCCTTAACTTTTTTGATTCGTCGCTTTGTCGTTTTAACGGTCTTGACGTCCCCAGTTTCAGAACGCACCTGAGTGATATGCACTTGTTCCGGTTGTTCTTCAAGAACTTTAGCTTTTTCGGGTTTGTGTAAATCTGAGAGTGGTGTGATGGTATCATCTGTGTATTCTACAGATGTGTGAATTTGTACGGTAGGTGTCTGATCGTCATCCTGTTCGGTAGTGATTTCAGTTGTCTCAATTTTGGGACCTTGCCTTCTCTTTATAACACGCTTTGTAGTTTTCTTATGTTTTGGCTTACCTTCAGGTGATTTAATCTCTTCGATCGTTGTTTCTTCGGGTAATTCGACGATTTCAACCGATTCGACTTGCTCTGGTTTCATTTCTTCAGAAACCGTCACCGTAGTGATGGGCTCATCGTCGTCTTGTTGGACCGTTGTTATTTCAGTGACCTCTTCTTTTGGACCCTTAAATTTTTTGATTCGTCGCCTTGTCGTTTTGACGGTCTTGACGTCCCCAGTTTCAGAACGCACCTGAGTGATATGCACTTGTTCCGGTTGTTCTTCAAGAACTGTAGCCTTTTCGGGTTTGTGTAAATCTGAGAGTGGTGTGATGGTATCATCTGTGTATTCTACAGATGTGTGAATTTGTACGGTAGGTGTCTGTTCGTCATCCTGTTCGGTAGTGATTTCAGTTGTCTCAATTTTGGGACCTTGCCTTCTCTTAATAACACGCTTTGTAGTTTTCTTATGTTTAGGCTTACCTTCAGGTGATTTAGTCTCTTCGATCGTCGTTTCTTCGGGTAATTCGACGATTTCAACCGGTTCCACTTGATCTGGTTTCATTTCTTCAGAAACCGTCACCGTAGTGATGGGCTCATCGTCGTCTTGTTGGACCGTTGTTATTTCAGTGACCTCTTCTTTTGGACCCTTAACTTTTTGGATTCGTCGCTTTGTCGTTTTGACGGTCTTGACGTCCCCAGTTTCAGAACGCACCTCAGTGATATGCACTTGTTCCGGTTGTTCTTCAAGAACTGTAGCCTTTTCGGGTTTGTGTAAATCTGAGAGTGGTGTGATGGTATCATCTGTGTATTCTACAGATGTGTGAATTTGTACGGTAGGTGTCTGTTCGTCATCCTGTTCGGTAGTGATTTCAGTTGTCTCAATTTTGGGACCTTGCCTTCTCTTAATAACACGCTTTGTAGTTTTCTTATGTTTAGGCTTACCTTCAGGTGATTTAGTCTCTTCGATCGTCGTTTCTTCGGGTAATTCGACGATTTCAACCGGTTCCACTTGATCTGGTTTCATTTCTTCAGAAACCGTCACCGTAGTGATAGGCTCATCGTCGTCTTGTTGGACCGTTGTTATTTCAGTGACCTCTTCTTTTGGACCCTTAACTTTTTTGATTCGTCGCCTTGTCGTTTTGACGGTCTTGACGTCCCCAGTTTCAGAACGCACCTGAGTGATATGCACTTGTTCCGGTTGTTCTTCAAGAACTGTAGCCTTTTCGGGTTTGTGTAAATCTGAGAGTGGTGTGATGGTATCATCTGTGTATTCTACAGATGTGTGAATTTGTACGGTAGGTGTCTGTTCGTCATCCTGTTCGGTAGTGATTTCAGTTGTCTCAATTTTGGGACCTTGCCTTCTCTTAATAACACGCTTTGTAGTTTTCTTATGTTTAGGCTTACCTTCAGGTGATTTAGTCTCTTCGATCGTTGTTTCTTCGGGTAATTCGACGATTTCAACCGGTTCCACTTGATCTGGTTTCATTTCTTCAGAAACCGTCACCGTAGTGATGGGCTCATCGTCGTCTTGTTGGACCGTTGTTATTTCAGTGACCTCTTCTTTTGGACCTTTAACTTTTTTGATTCGTCGCTTTGTCGTTTTGACGGTCTTGACGTCCCCAGTTTCAGAACGCACCTGAGTGATATGCACTTGTTCCGGTTGTTCTTCAAGAACTGTAGCCTTTTCGGGTTTGTGTAAATCTGAGAGTGGTGTGATGGTATCATCTGTGTATTCCACAGATGTGTGAATTTGTACGGTAGGTGTCTGTTCGTCATCCTGTTCGGTAGTGATTTCAGTTGTCTCAATTTTGGGACCTTGCCTTCTCTTAATAACACGCTTTGTAGTTTTCTTATGTTTAGGCTTACCTTCAGGTGATTTAGTCTCTTCGATCGTCGTTTCTTCGGGTAATTCGACGATTTCAACCGGTTCCACTTGATCTGGTTTCATTTCTTCAGAAACCGTCACCGTAGTGATAGGCTCATCGTCGTCTTGTTGGACCGTTGTTATTTCAGTGACCTCTTCTTTTGGACCCTTAACTTTTTTGATTCGTCGCCTTGTCGTTTTGACGGTCTTGACGTCCCCAGTTTCAGAACGCACCTGAGTGATATGCACTTGTTCCGGTTGTTCTTCAAGAACTGTAGCCTTTTCGGGTTTGTGTAAATCTGAGAGTGGTGTGATGGTATCATCTGTGTATTCTACAGATGTGTGAATTTGTACGGTAGGTGTCTGTTCGTCATCCTGTTCGGTAGTGATTTCAGTTGTCTCAATTTTGGGACCTTGCCTTCTCTTAATAACACGCTTTGTAGTTTTCTTATGTTTTGGCTTACCTTCAGGTGATTTAGTCTCTTCGATCGTCGTTTCTTCGGGTAATTCGACGATTTCAACCGGTTCCACTTGATCTGGTTTCATTTCTTCAGAAACCGTCACCGTAGTGATGGGCTCATCGTCGTCTTGTTGGACCGTTGTTATTTCAGTGATCTCTTCTTTTAGACCCTTAATTTTTTTGATTCGTCGCTTTGTCGTTTTGACGGTTTTGACGTCCCCAGTTTCAGAACGCACCTGAGTGATATGCACTTGTTCTGGTTGTTCTTCAAGAACAGTTGCCTCTTCAGGTTTGTGTAAATCTGAGAGTTTTTTAGTGGTTTCGTCTGTGTATTCGGCAGAATTGTGAACGTGGATGATTTTTGCCTTGCGATCGTCCTGTTCGTTAGCGATTTCATTTTTCTCAATCTTCGGTTGTTCTGTCTTCTTGATATCACGCCAGTTGATGGTTTTGTGTATTGGCTTACCTTCAGGTGTTAGAGTATCTTGAGCTGCTTTTTCTCCGTATGATTCGGTGATTCCGACTGGTTCCACTTCCTTTTGTGTCATTATTTCAGAAACAGAGACTGTCGTTAAAGGCTCATCATTTTCTTTTTCAATTGTTATGCTTTCTGTTACCTCTTCATTCGTGCCCTTCACTTTCTTGAATCGTCGCTTTGTTTTCTTTACAGTCTTAATATCACCAGTTACGGTTCGCTCTTGTGTTATCTGCACCTCTTCTGGTGTTTCTTCGATCACTGTGGCTGTGTCTGGTTTTGCAAATTCTGGTATCAGAGGTGTTTCATCATTGATTTCTGATGTTATGATTTTTACGACTTGTGTCGGAATTTTTTCATTATGGCCCAGTTTTTCTTGTGGTATTTCTTCTATTTCTAGTTTATTCGTCATTTTCGGAATGAATAAATATTCATCAGGCATTTCTATGGTTCCTTTGTCAATGTCGCCTGAAATTGCAATGTCATCCCCTTCATACTCTACAATTTCTACTTGATGATGTTTTTCTGTTTTTGCTTTAGTTAAATCTTCATCCTCCAATGTTTCCTCTATCACAACATCCCCTTGTTCTTCCTCATTAAAATTTAGCTTGTTCTTTTTCCTCAAAATAGTGCGCTTCGTTTTTACTTGTATGGGTTCACCATTTCCAGGTGCTTGTACAAATTTAGTTATAAGTTCTTCTGTTTCTTCTATATCTGATGATTTTGGTGAATCCTGAGTAACGACAGCTTCCTCTGGAAATAGTAGAATAGAAAAAGAAGTGTTTTTATTATTTTTCTATACACATCTAAAAATTTTCCCGTCGATTTCATCTATACTTATATTATAAATAGGAAAGATTTGATTGTTTGTTTGTTTGAATTGAACAGACTCCGAAAGTACTGGACCGATTTTAAAAATTCTGACTTTTCGAATCCAAAATTTTCCGTGACACACGCTACAGAATATTTTCAAAATATCTGTTTTTCAATAGTCGTGCGAGCGGGGCGGGGCAGTCTGCTTCTAGTTATAGCTAGTAGTAGATATTAGTATCAGATTGTAGCTGCATTAGTTCTCACTGTCTTAATTTGATGTTAATTTTTGGTCCGGTATAATATTGAAGAGAATGATAGTAATTGCTATATTGCTTATAATAATATTAAATTCGAAAGTGGTTTTTCTTGATTGAAGGAGAACCAAACAGTTTATTTATTTGTCTAAATTAAAACTAAATTTATTAATGAAGGCTTGGGCCATTAAATTAGTCATATTTATTTAATAGTATTTTAAGACTCTTACCTTTGTAATGTACTTCTTGCTTCCGTATAGTGACTTCCTCGTGATTATCAACTTTTTTTGCGATGCCTGTCAAATATTCTGGATGTTTTTGGGTGTATGGAATAGCTTGTTCATCTACGAATTCCTCAGTAACGCTAATTTCTTTTGTAATAGAAAAAGCTTTCCTTGGTTGTTTTGTTTGTGATTCTTGTATAATCAATTCTGTTTCATGTTGAAAAGTATTTTTGTCTGTTATTATCAAAGGTGTAAGGCTTGTTTGTGTTGTTTTTGAAGTTTCAGCGCTGTATGTGGGTATTTTCAGTTCATCAGTTTTAGTTTCTGGTACACTTTCAAAGCATTGAATGTGTGATAATGGTATCAAAGTTTGCTCTGCTTTAACTAGTTTACCGGAAGTCGGAATGAAGTGGTCCTGCGAATTCTCTTGGGTGACTTCATTGACTATTATGCTTTCAATGGTATTTACAGCTACGGATGCATTTTCTTTTTGTTGCATTCTTTCAAAACATGATTCAACTTCATTTTCATGAATGTATACGTCGTTTTGACTAAGAGACTGTAACTCTATATGCACAGGGGTAGTGGTTTTTTCGTTCTGTTTCAGTGTATTAATATCTGATATATTTTCTCCGACAATGATTTCAGTCTGTTCAACCGGATTCAATTCCATAAATTCCTGTGATATTTGCTTTATGGAAGATTTTTCAGTTTTAATATAATTTGATGATTCTTGGACTATATCATCGGTTACAATATAGCATTTGTGCATTTCCAGGTTAACATTTGCTTTGTTTTTGTCAACCTCCAAGTATTTTGGTAGTTCACCAACATTTTCTAAGACTTGAGTATCAGTATTGGATATTTCTTGTAATGAAATGTGACTTTCAATCGCTTTGTCTTTTTTATCATTTGATAAATTCACAAAAGTTTTAGAATTTTCACTTATTACAACTTCAGTTTGTTGCAAAGATTTCATTTCTGGCACAAACTCTTGGGCCACTTTGTTTTCAACATCAAAATGTTCAATTTTTTCTGAACTTTCATGTGGTATGTTTTCTGACGTCAAGTAACTATTGTGAAGTTCTAACTGTTGTAGGACTTTTCCTTGATCAGGTTTATATTTAGTTTTTAGTTCGCCTAAGCTCTCAAGCAATTCAGGTTGATTATTAATTATTTCAGTCATCGTTATTGATTTTGTGACTGCTTTTTTAGTTTTAGAGGTATCTAACGATGAAAAATCATCGTAAAAACCTTCAATGGGTATTGTTTCACTAGTAGTGATGTAGGCGTTTGGGTTTATTTCTGATTTCTGATTTGAAACCGCTGGAATATTTTCAGATAAATACTGGCTTTCCATTTCTCTGACCTCAGTACTTGTCACTGTTAAATGTAGTTGAGAATCAATTTGTATATCGGTTTTCTCTTGAAGAGGCTGTTTTGATTCTTCAAATTGAGTCTCAGATTCCTTCAACTGAACTTCCTGTACTTGAAGCGGTAAATTAGTTTCAATCAATATTTTACCTTTTCGTGATGTTTCTGTCTTTATATCTTCAAAAAAGTTCTCTTTTTCTTGAAAATTGATTTCAGTAACCGTGAAATGTTCATCAGTTTCCATCTGGAAACATGGTATAATCGGTTTAACTTTACTAGTTTTTACAAATTCTTCGTGTGTTTCTTCAGTGTCAACCTTCGTGATTTGAAGTGGTTTCATAGGTTCAATCGAAAATTCTCTTACTTTATCGTTAGCAACGGGAAAGTCAGGTATTATATCTCCAGTTTCCGATGGCTCAGAAACTTCGATGTTTAAGTGCCGATAAGTATTTACCTTAGCGTCACCCATAACAGCTCTGCCAGTAACAAATTTTGTAAGTTCTTCTTCTTTTTCAGCAATAATATTTTCCGATACATTGATGTGATCAGCGGAATGTACGCTTACACCAGGTGCTACAGATTTATAATCTAGACTTGCCATGTTTTCTTCACCTTCCCCAGAAAAAGTTTCAGCAATATGAATTCCAATTTGTAACATAGCATCCATGTGAGGAGAGATAGTTTTGCTCTCTGACGTGAAATCTTTTGGTTTCAGTTTCTCTTCTTTTTCAGAAGATATAACTTCAGTGACGCTAACATAGTTTTTGCCTTGTAATGATGGTTTTAAATTTTCGGTCTTAAGGATTGGCTTTTGTTCAAAAGGAGTTTCAGATTCATTTATAATAATATCTGTTATTCTCACTGATTTTTGTTCTTCAACATTAGGCTGGGACCACTTTTGTAAGGGTACTTCTTCTGCAAACCCTTTTTCTACCTCTCCAATAAATGGTTCTGATTTGTAAACTGCTTCTTGTAATCCGTGGGATTTAGTTGCTTTAAATGAGCTAAATTCAGTGACCTTGAATTCATTGATTGCTTGATCTGCGATGACTTCTGTGTTTAATAATGATTGTTGTTCGTTTACTGATGACAAAGCTTGACTAACAATATTCTCAGAATGTTTATCGAAATTGCTTTCATTCTCCATAGCTTGAACTTCAGTTATTTCTTTAGCTGAAGCTTGTATGATTTGCGGAGTTGCGTTTCGTGTATCATTTTTAACACAAGCAAGATCAGTTTCTTTTTCAGCGTGTAAAACTTCAAGTCCTTGCACATGTGTTTTGATTTTATCCGTAGTTATTGTAGCAACAGTGCTTTTAGCGGTTTTTTCAAGAAAATCTTCAATGTTTCCCATGGTGATCACTTCAGTATCTATTGTACTACGAAGTGGGATGAAATCAATAGAAACATCGTGTCGGGATAAGTCAATTGATTTTTCAAATGGTTTTTCCTGATCTAAAATTTCTACCGTGTTAGTTACTACAGTCTCAATTTCATTGAACTTTTGAGTTACTTTTGAGGTTGATTGAGGTGATTTATCAACAAACCTTTCTTTTTCAGCAGTAACCACCTCAAATTGCTCAAGAGCGGCCGTAGAAACAGAAGTTATGTTTGATTTTTGTAAAGGGATGTTCTCCTTTTCAAGGTTTATAGCAGACTGATTGGTAATAACTTCCTGAGTATAAGCAGTCTTTCCATAAATTTCATCCATATTAGCGGTCGCCTGTTTGAAATTTACTTCAAGTTCTTCAGTAGCTTGTAAATTGTCAGACTGTGATAAAATTTCTGTTGTTTCTATGCTCATATGACCTGTTACAGAAAACTTAGCATTTTGTTTGTTCGGAGCTAATGTCTTACCCAATATATTTTCGCTTTCAATAACAATTTGATGTACGTATTCAGGTGCTTGTAAGCCCGTGATGGTAACATTTGGTTTATCTTTGATTTCCGATTTTTCAATAGATAAAGTACCTTCAGAAGAATTGACGAAAATTTCTTCTTTTGAGACCGCTTCTGATATAATAGGGGAATCTTTTATTTTTGCTTGCTGTTCATTGCTACTAGTTTTAAATGCTGTAGAAGTTATTTCCGATAGGTTTTCTTCTATAATAACTGCTTGGTTAGAGTCAACATTTAATGATGCTAAAGCGGAATTTGGGCAAGATTTTACTCCAAATATTGTTTCTTTATCATTTGACTCCGTTGTTGTGACTATAAGTTCTTTAAAGGGAACATTTCCGATATTAGCTTTTCCACTGTGTTCATGTGTAAAACTTTTAGTAAAGCCTACGCTTGAATCGATTGTCACTTCTGATAAAATTGCCACAGGGCGAGTTATAACATCCGTTGATGCTTTGAAAGAATCCGGAGAAGCAGCTTGTTCATATATACTTTCCTTGTCACTTTGTATAACTTCTGTTATAGTTATGGTATCTCCTGCTGGTATAAATTGAGGAATAATAGACTTTGTATCAGGTCTAATGTCACTTTGTAAATCTATTTGGGTATCGTATGCCTTTTTTTCCTCAATTTGAATAGAGTTCAAAATAGTAGAGCCTATTTGTGCTTCCTCGTATTGGTTTTTCGTTTCATCGAGTCTTGATAGCGCATCTCCTGCATTGACCTCAGAAACAACTGCAGTTTTATGTCCAAAATTTACGTCAACAGTAGCAAACGAAACTGGCATGCGTACAGTAGTGTCTAAATCTTCGCCTGTATAAGAAATGATTGTTTCACTTATGTTTAGGGGTTCTTTTCCAATAAAAAGAGTGGTGGCTTGGGAAGTAGAGTATTTATCCTTACTAAGATTTTCGAGCTGTTCTCCTACGGTGGCTTGAAGTATTGTTATTTCTTTTTGTAAATCCCTTTGTTCCGATGCAGTTTCTAATATATTTTGAGGTATTTTAAATATATCTAATTGTTCTACAGTGTTGACTTCCTCAGACAAAGGAGTTTTAAGGAGATGTGATGATGACTGTTGAATTTGCATTTTCTCAGGTGTTTTATTAATTAGAAGTTTCCGTTCAAACTCTGATGTTTCCGTTTCTGATACAGTTAATGGAGTGTTGGGTATAAGAGAAAAAGTTATTTCCTCCGGATTAATAGTAGCAAACTCCTTAGTATCTTCTTTATCATGTACGTCAGTAGTAGAGACGATCGTGGCTTTAGTTGTTATTATAGTTTCAATTGCTTTTTCCTCACCAAATTTATCTTGCAACTTAATGTCACCTGTTGTGGTCAATTGTACGTTTTCTGATGTTATTATGGACTTATTGGGCTTAAAGTCGACATCCGCAGAAGCAGTATATTTTTCATCCTTTATTGTGAGATATTTTTCACACTCATGAACATTAACTTCTTCCACGGTATTTTTATCTAAAACAGATATAGCTATACTAGCTTTAGAACTAAGCGCAGTATGAACATCGTCAAATATATTCTCTGACTCATGAACGTTTGTCTCCGTATCAAATTTGTGTTGTAGTTCGGTAACTCCAACAGTGGCCCGTTTACTAGGATGGCTTTCGGGTATAAATTCGGACTCTTTTGTATGAGCTGTTGTAATAGTGCCTGTCAAACTTGAATGCACTACAACTTCTTTTTCCAGTTTTATTTCTGACGGTTTTTCTTTAAGAGTCAATTCAGCTTCTTTTTCATGCGATTCTCCAATAGAAACTATTAAACTGTCTTTTGACGTAAAATCAATTAGCGCTTCCTGGACAGGGGGAAACTTGAGTGTGGACAATAAACCTTCACATTCTTGTACATCGTGAACTTCTGTCACTAGTTGATTAGAGACTAGTATGTCCTTTCGAGCCGATTCTGTTGGTACTATTAGTTCTGGATAATACTTCCCTGACTTATCTTCAACAAACACTTCACCGACTTGTAAAGATTCATGCAAATTAAAATTTAATTTTGAAGTCGCCTCTTTTTCACTTTTTATAGTTGACACTTCACCTTCTTTGATATCCTCACTTACTTCTAAAACACTTATACTAGTCAATGGTAAAAATGTTGCCGAAGCATGAGATTGTTTCGTTGAAATCGAGTCCAAAGGTTCTTCATTAAGTGATGTATCGTGCTCATAAACTTTTAGAGCATCTGAGAGCGTGACAGATGAATTTGCTCTCCCGAAGTGTTTTTGGTCTTTTTCTAAATCAGATACTGACACGTGTGCTTCTGTTTCAGTAGTCATAAAGCCTTCAGTGGGAATGACACCTTTGTTGGCATGACATACAGGTCTGAACTTGTCAACATGATACTCATCAACAGAGCTACTAACATCTGTCTCACTCACAAGCAATGATTCTTTTTGTGATAATGTTGGTTTAATTTGAATTTTCTCATTTTCTTTCATTTGCAAAGGAATTTCTGATTCTTCCGTTACAGGCATGCTAGCTATGATTGGGTGTAGGGTATCGACCTTTAAACTAGCAGTAGCATCTTCGCTTTTATTTGTAAACATGTGTGTAACTTCACTTGAAGACACCACAACTACCTTATTTTCCGGTATATCCCTTGCAACCATTTTATTGTAAACCACTTCTTCATGTTCCAGTGGCTCAGTTTCATCTTCCTCAAACGGTTGTATTTTTTCTTTTGTGGGTTTAATTGTTTTCATCTTTTCAAAGAGTGCCGTTCCTTCGCAAATTACTTGAGATTGCGACTTTTGTTTAGTGTGTTTTTTGCTATTGACTTCTTTTTCTTTGGTATCTGTGAAATATATTATTTGTGTTCATGAATTCAGTTTGATGATCTGTTAGATTCGTTACTAACCTGTCAGTTTGATATTAAAGTGTTAGCAAGCATTAGATAGAGAGTGTATAGTTGACAGATAGCGTGTGTTTAGGTCCACGAGTATGTACTTACTAGCAGTTACTTGCAGTCAATTGTAAATTCACAACACTTGTTTAATAATGATAAAAATCACTTTGAAGCGCATTGCATCTGAAGCTGTATTAAAAAGCAAAAATATTAAGGTGTTAATAAAAAAGAATTGTATAAAAGTTCGATCCAAAAATTAAGAATAGCATCCGTTCCATTCATTGATCTAAAGTATATAGATAGGACATAATATATATAGAATTTGCGTGTATATCTAAAACAACATAACGTCATAACGTTTTGGTGGATAAAAAAGAAAAGTCATAACGTTTATAATGTTTTCGCTTGCCAGTCCATTGCTGGACATAGGCTTTGGATCAGAACTACGTACCTACAACACCTACTGGGAAGCTCAACTGATTTAAATAAATAATGCTGAACAATCCATACAGCATTACCTGCCCAAAGCTAAGCATAACTAATATGCCAACATAATCTTAATCACAAAAATCACTTATTACAAAAAATCAATTATTTATTCTTTGTCAAATTCCATTTCGATAGTATCCAGCATCAGCCTGCAGTCTTTCGCAAGTCGTCATCCCATCTGGCCAGAGGGTATCCTACACTACGTATACCGAGTTTTTGTCTCGACTAGGCTCCATAAGGAACAATGTTACCCCCAGCGATTGTCGCGATATAATAATATTCGCTAGGTATAAACATTTTTAAATATCTACGAACCATCTGGCAAAGAGATTTTACGACATTGTAGGTACTTCATTTTTTGAATATAGTAGTAGTATCATTACTACAACGTGCTCTCACGATTTTTTTTAAATTGAAATAAAAAGTTGTTAACGTAAGGGACGTTTAGGAAGAATAAAATTTATTCTTTATTTTTAAAATCATATTATTATTCTATATAGATATACAGGGTTAATATAATACACCAGCAACCTTCGAGAAGCAGGTTCCTAGCATCATCAGCAACAACTTTTGTTCTACAAGTTTTGAAATAACTCAATAGGTACATTAATTAGAAATTATTTATGTTTTTATTGAACCTCTGTGACTTTAGTAGCTCTATGTTCCATTCAGGACGGCGCGCGCACGCTTACGCGCGCATACCTACCTACCTATTTAAGGGTCGCGACTCGTGGTCCCACTAATTTGACCCACTGGTGGGACAGTGTGTCGATTTAATGGGCTCGTGGTCCCACTGTTTGGTGGGACCATCAGTCAACGTAATGCAGTCGCTCGTGGTCCCACTGATTTGGTCTTGGGCTATAACACATATATTTGGTGTAGTCTCAGTAGTCCGGTTACAGTTAAGTCAACCGGACTTTTGAGCCTTTTTTCGCAATAGTTTCATCGGTGTAGGTATATGATACATTGCCGGCTTTTTATTATTAACGAAATAATTTCTTTTGATCCATTGTCCGCTGATTTAGAATGTCAGCGAATGTCAAAAGTGACAGCGAATGCCAAAAACATTGAGTGTCCAGAATTACAGCTAATTATTTAATTTCTAATGACAGCAAATGTCAAAAATGGCCTTTTCTCGGTAATGACTTGTGCTAGACTTTCAGTTCATAACTCAGATGAAAGGTCAGATTAAAATCTAGATTTTCGATGACAGCTGTCAAAATTGAATCAGACATATCTCCGAAACTACAGGTGCTAGACTTTTAGTTCGTGGCTCAGATGAAAGTCCAGATGAAAATCTACATTTTTTATGACAGCTGTCAAAATGGAAACAGACATATCTCCGAAATTACTTGTGCTAGACTTTCAGCTCATGGCTCAGATGAAAGGTCAAATGGAAATCTACATTTTCGATGACAGCTGTCATATCTCGCAAACTAACCATCCTAGAGCATCAGTTTCTGGAGGCAAATTGTAGAGCTCGACGAGATCTACATTTTCGATGACAGCTGTCAAACTTCAAACTGTCATATATCGCGAATTAACCATCCTAGAGCACCAGTTTCTGACATTTTCGATGACAGTTTAATTCAAGTATTTACTCTACGTATAAACTTGATGCAGTGGGGCCACGAACCTACGATTTTAACTATGACTGGTAGTCCCACTAAGCAGTTGAACCACGAACCCATGATTTCAGGGATAGTGGGACCACGAGTAATAGTGGTACAATCCCAGTGGGACCACGAGTCGCGACCCCTATTTAATATCAATTGCTCGCTTCATTCATTTTTGTTTTTCATAGGTAGTAGGTATTTATGTACTGTACTGAGTCCACAATCCCTTCATACTTGACTAAGCTTAGGACTGGATGCATTAAGCAATTAAAAACAATAAGTGATATGTAGATAGGTACCTATTGAGATCTGATAGGTAGGTATTATGTTTAACATAATTCATAACGTTTTAAATTATTTAAGTAATATCAATGCTAGATAGCTTTTATTCACTTTTCATTGTTTATTTAAAAAGTGGAATCTGTGTATTTACAATAATTAAATTATCGATTAAATAAATATTTAAATTAAGATATTAAATCGCAGGTTCAAATCTTGTTGGTGGCGGTGAGTATCGCGCACATAGCGCTCAAAATAGTCACCTTCACAACCAACACAAAGACCACACCTAAAAATCAGCTGTTCGTTAACACGAGCTAACACTTGCGGATTTGATTTCACTTGACCAAAGGCCCAAATATTTTTTTCTATCAACAAGTCTCGGCTTGTGATTTCGCCACCACTGTACACCATTTTTTTTGTGTCCCCATAAATAAAAGTCCAGGGGTGTAATGTCTGGTGACCTTGGAGGCCATGCACGAGGTCCGCCACGTCCTATCGAGCAAGCATTCTAACCATTTTATTGTACTCGATATTGGAGTACCGATACGCCATGGTAGTAGGTAGGCACAAATCCGTAAAAACATCGGTTGACAAAATATCGTGGCGCACAGAGACCGCGCGCCGCGCGCGCATCCGCCTCGACGACTGAGCGAGATGACTGGCGCTTGGCGCCTCGGCGGCGCCAAGCGACGCGCTAGCGCGCCCCGCGCGCCGCCCCTATCCCCGCCAGCGCCCTCGGGTTTCCGTACACTTAGCGATGCGCATAGAGTTATAAACGTTCAAGCGAATATTTCAATTAATATTTATTTTTGTATGGAAATAAAAAGTACCAAATTATCAAAAGTCGTAGAACAAAAGTTGTTGCTGCTGATGCTAGGAACCTGGTTCTCGAAGGTTGCTGGTGTATTAAAATTAACCCTGTATATTATAATAATATTCTTATCTATTGTTATTTCGTCATTTTGTTTAATAAAAATTCCGATTTCAACGTTTTACTTGTCTTAAATTTCTGTAAGTCATTGTATCTGAATTTAGTATCTTAATAGATTACATTTCTATCATAAGCCTTGCATAAGCCCCATTGACACGATCAGAGTCTGCTCGGGCCAAGCGGTTAACTTTTTACAAGAGAATCTTTAAAACCTACTTATATAGATATTAGTGTATACTTATATATATATATACAAACAAATTTTTAATGTATTGTATCCATATACAATAGCTTAGCACAGTTTGAAAATAACGAAAACTTTTGAAAAAAGATGTCATTGCTCAAGACAAGGCAACCCGTATTAGTTATCAACTGTAAAATATCTTCATAAATCCAAATAGCATTAAAACAAAGCATGAGTACCTCCCGAGCAAATAAGCAGATGTTAAATGTAACAGAGCAAGCGTCCCCTTTTATATAAAACTTTACTTAGTCCTATTGGTACCTTTAATGACTTCTGCTGTGTGCGATTCTGCAACGTGCTCAGCCATAGACTTGACCGTCACCTGCACACGAGTTGGATGTTATTAATGAACGATGACCACTCGGCCCACTAACACTGCGTCCACGCCCTACTGACATAATCTCCGCTCTAGGCAAGCTGGTCGCGAATTGATTAAATACACATAACTATGAAAGTAAGAGGTAGGCTGCCCTTCTGGTAGGTTCCCTAAGTCTGGTCACGACATCCACCGGTCCTCCACTCAGTTGGAGGGGTTTTTCTTGAGCTGCGGTCACTGAAGCATAAATCTGAAGGGTTATTCTACTTTATCCTTAACCTGTTTCGGAATCGAAAAACTTGAATCAAAAAAAGATTTTTCAATTTTTTTTTACGGTTTTAAATTTATTCTGCGTTTTGCGAGTAATAAGAAGCCAGCTGAAAATAGTTTGCGAAAAATTCAATGAATTATTTCAAAATGTTATTTTTCTAACAGAAACTTAAAAGACCTTTGTATGACATGCGAAAATATTACCTATCTGAATACAAACCTCTTGCGCTGCTTTTTGTTCCCATGCACGAGGCTTGAAGTCCTCAGGATAGAAATGGGCTATAACTTCTTCCACCGAATTGTGTTTCAGCTCCACCATCTTGAGGAAGGCCCGGAAACCAGCCTTCGCGGCAATTAGCTCTTCATCTACAGTATAAAATACAACAAAATTAACATAATAATTAAAGTACGAGACTCCTATAACCCTATAATACCTTACTTCCACCAATGTGTGGCAAGTTGGTAGCGGAGTCATTTCCCATTTCTAGTAAACATGGCTATTGTGCAATTTTAAAGATATTTAAGTTAAGAAACTTTAAAATACAAGGTGAACCTTTTTGTGTTTTACTACAATATTACATTACGCGGCTCTTTAAAATCAGTGGCAATAATTTCTAAACTGAAACAATCGTCGCATTTGGAAGATTGTCATTACTCAGCGAGTTTTAAGCTAACTCAGTAAATATTTTGAAAATAAGTGCATCATTATGGGCATGCACAAATGCCCTTAGACAAGCTTTGGTCTAAGCTAGAATGAAAAGCCTTACTATGCTTAAGTCGGAGAAATGAATTTACGAATTTAATAAACCCTTGATCTTATGGACAAGAATGATACTAAATTAATCATTCTAGTCTATTCGTCTCTACGTGGAACACTGCAACGACAATAACCCTAAGCCTGAGAGGTTAAATTATTTCCTATTCACTTGATATGCCATGCCATACCTTGAGTAGTTTCCTCCGTTAGCACTTCAGTAATTAGCGCCCCATAGCCCTGCCTCTCTACCAACTGTACTAGAGCGGACTGCGACTGTGGCACCCTCAATGCAGGGAAATACTGAGAGTCGTAAAGACTGTCAATCTGTTCCGTGGTCACTCCCTTCCTTAACATGTACCCAATCTTCGCCAACTCCCGTAGAGGGGATTCTCCCGGCCCGAATTCCTTCGCGTTTATCACTTCTAGTAGCTCGTTGATTTCAGCCACGCAACGTGTGTCGCTCTCAACCATCTTGATGATGCCTTTCTGCGTTTTGATTGGTTCCTCGAAAGGCTCGACTACTTCCTCTTTCTCTGGTTTAATATGTGCGATAAGGGCTTCTTTCTCATTAATTGTTTTTGGTTTCTCGACCACTTTTTCTACTTTGGTTTTCTCAAAAACTTTTTCTGTTTTGATTTTCTCGACGACTTTCTCGGATTTGACTTTTACCACGGCTTTTTCTTCTTTTTTCTCTTTTAGTTTCTTGGCTATCTTCTCTTTTTTCAGTTTTGCCTTCTCTAGTTCTTCTGCGGATTGGAAGATTTGTAGTTTACCTTTGGTTATTGCCATTCCGATATCACTGATTGCTTTGCACATGTAGGTTCCTTCTAGGTCTCTGGAGGCTTTTTTGACCATGCATGTTGTCTTGTTGTCCACTGTTTCGATGACAAAGCGGTCATCTGTTAGGATTGCTTTATCGTCTTTGTACCAGATGATATCTGCATGAAAGTAAAATAATTGTTTTGTTTGGCTACAAAGTTAATAAACTAAAGTTTAATTTATAATATTATTATTTTTTTAAATAAATAATGCTGGACAATCCACACAGCACCATCTAGCCCCAAGCTAAGCAGAGCTTGTGTTATGGGTACTAGATGACTGATATACATAATACAATATTATTAAATAGATAGATATTTTTTTTATTATACATAGAAAACGACCAGAACCCCTGAACAAATATCTGCAGATCGTACAAATATTTGTCCCGAGGCGGGAATCGAACCCGCAACCTCCTGCGTCGCAGGCGGACATTCGCCTACCGCGCCACAGTGGTCGTCATATTGTAAATTAAACTTTATATGGCAAAACAAAACGGCATATTTAAAACAATATTTTTTTTAAATATGCCCTTGATGATCTTAATATACAACATCTAAGAAGATGGGCTAAAGACACACCTATACTGTAGAGCAGTGTAGACGGGTAATCTCAACAATAGCCAGTAGCAACAGCGAATGAACATAGCCACCACGACTAGGGGACTTGCCTTTCGATTGGTACTCACCCAACTTCCTAATGACTTGGATCAGTTGAGCCTAGATTTTTTGTTGAGAACTCAACTGTTTCATGTGTATTTTGTAAATATTTGGATATATTGCACATTAGCTACTTTCTTTAAATTCAAATCCCTTAAATTATATTTATGAATGATGTTGTTACCAGGTGTTGGTGTGCCGCTGTAGATAGCCTCGAAGGTCACCGGCTCATCCACTTGCACTCGCTCGTGAAGAATGTCCTTCACGAATGTAGGCACGGCCTGGGAAGCTACAGGTGAGGCGAGCATTAGTTGATTAATACATAGTATTTGATTCAACAACATAATAAATTATTAGGATAAATTATAGGTCGCGTAAGCGACCAGACGCTCAGATAATAATTTATATACTACTGTTCACTAGATTTGCGCGATTTGTAGTAATACAAATCGCGCAAATCTAGTGAACAGTTTATAAAGTTTGTAATTACGAGGTGTCGTTAATACGACACAATTCTAAGAGCAGTGCATAGCTGGCTGGTCCGATGGAAATTACTGGATGAAAATTGGAATGCATTTGTGGTATAATATACGTACTTATGTCGTAGATCTCCCTTACTTCTCTCATTATGCAGTTTAATTTTCCGGACAATCCACACAGCATCATCTAGCACCAAGCTAAGCAGAGCTTGTGTTATGGGTACACTAGATGACCGATATACATAATACAATATTATTATATAAATAGATATATTTTGTTCTACATAGAAAACGACCATAACACCCTGAACAAATATCAGCAGAACGTTCAAATATTCGTCCCGAGGTGGAAAACACAACCTCTGCGTCGCAGGCGGACCTTCGCCGACCGCGCCACAGAGGTCGTCGTGCCTGATAATAATATGACTGGGTCGGCTGAAGAATGTAGCTTTATATGATAAAAAATATCTATATTGTGAATCAGTCACCTAGTACCCATAACACAAGCTCTGCTTAGCCTGGGGCGAGGATGATGCTGTGTCTGTGTGGATTGTCTGTCTAGCATTATTTATTTATTTAATTCCATAGATTTTACTGTTTGTTTGTTTGTTAAACTTAGACTACTGGACCGATATGGAAAATTATTTTACCATTAGAATCCTACATTATCCCTAATGTACCAAGGCTATAGAATAGTTTATAAAAAGTTGGATCCCTAACTTGCTAGCAAGAAAACTTCAATAATAAAACCATACGGTCTCTTTTCAACTTTTCTTTTTATTATGGCACTGCTTGCTTTTTGCGACTCTGCCCAGTGTAAGCTACCTATGGACTGATATAAACTTCACAATTCGTCACTGGGGTGCGGGAGGAAACTCAATGTCAAAACAAAATGAAAGATTCAATAATGCAACCACGTGGTGTAGGCGTCGCTCAAGGCGTCGCTGCGTTGTCAATGTCAAACAATAAGTGCTCCCGATGCAGCTTTAGGTTACATTATTGAAGTTTTCATAATGGATTATTTGACTTTGATATCAAGTCAAAAAAAATTCAAAGAAATAAACATAGTGACAGTAACATGTCAATATATTTATGAAAATTTGATGTACACTCATAAAAATATCAATAAGTTCATTAAAAATAGCGATATACATAATGTTAATACTAGAAATAAGAACAAACTGGCTGTGCCCACTACTAGGCTACGTAAGATTAATGTATCTTTTAAAGGGCAATGTATACGCTTTTACAACAAAACTCCAAGTGTGTTGCAAAAATTATCTATAAGTAAATTCAAACGGATTGTCAAAAATATACTTTGCAAAAAAGCTTACTATAAAATATCAGATTTTAAGTAGACGACAAAAAGTTTGGGACGAGTTATGCTCCAACTCTAAAACTAACAATCTAACAAGGTAAAGGTTTCTTGTTCGCTTCTTTACTTTACCTAAACAAGTACGACAAGTGCGAGTGTAACTCGCGCGCCGAGGGTTTTGAACTTTTGTCGTTTAGGTAGGGTACGTACGTATATGACAACCTCTTGGCGCGGTGGGCTTACAACGCAGGAGGTTGAGGTTTGATTCCTGCCTCGGGACTAATATTTGTAGGATCTTCAGATTATTTGTTCGGGTGTTCTAGTCCTTTTCAGTACACAAAAATAAATCATCTAAAGTGATACTTATACTTTATTAACTATAACAGCTATCGTAGTAATACCAATAACATTGATACTATGTGGATTATCTAGGATAGGTACATACCTATCTCTTCTCAAAAATTTTGAGAACAACAGTTTTGGTGCGCTGTGGAACTCCTATTACAGTTACTACAGAGATTAGTGGGTAGGTAAGTGGGTTGGTACCTACAATTTTTTTCGGCTTTTTTCAACCTATTTCACTAAGTATGAAACTTAGACGATTTTCAAAACCTGTTTTGAGTTGTCGAAATCCATACCTTTGATTTGATATTACTCTCAATGAAATAGCCCCCATTGTATGAAAATTAGTTTTTTGACCATATTTCAAAAAGTATTATATTTACAGACTTCTCTATATTTTTCCTGTAAAATATAGATCTATATCTACAAACGCTTAGTACATTTTACATCAATCACTCTGCAATCTTCGGAGATAGGGGGGGGGGAATGGTCAATTTTTCGACCTTTTTCAAAATAATTTGAAATGTATAAAACTTATCTAAATTTCAAAAACTGTATTGGAATGTACAAACCAATACCTTTCATTTGATACCCAACTTGGTGAGATAGTCACCCCTTTAGAAAATTTTCCCGCCCTTTTTTGACCTTATTTCAAAAAGTATTATTTTTACAGACTTCTCTATATTTTTCCTGTAAAATATAGATCCATATCTACAAACACTTGGTACATATCACATCGATCGCTCTGCAATCTTCGGAGATAGAGGGGGGGTACCGGTCAATTTTTCGACCTTTTTCAAAATATTTCGATAACTATAAAACTTATCGAAATTTCAAAAACTGTATTGGAATGTACAAACCAATACCTTTCATTTGATACCCAACTCGGTGGGGTAGTCAGCCCTTCAGAAATATTTCCCGCCCTTTTTTGGCCATATTTCAAAAACCATTATTTTTACAGACTTCTCTATATTTTTCCTGTAAAATATAGATCCATATCTACAAACACTTGCTACATATCACGTCGATCGCTCTGCAATCTTCGGAGATAAAGGGGGGGGAACGGTCATTTTTTTGACCTTTTTCAAAATATTTTAAAAAGTATAAAATCTACCAAAATTTCAAAAACTATTTTGAAATCTACAAACGTGTACCTTTCATTTGACTCCACTTTTGACTTTGTACGTTCCATTTAAAATTTCGATTTCAAAATTTGTATGGAAAATCTTCATTTTGATTTTTTATTTATTTTCATTTATTTTTCTATAAATATGTGCGGGCGCACAAAATGTATTATTATTTCAAATTTCAAGTCAATAGCTGCAGTAGTTTCTGAGATATTAAGGATTCAAAACACAAAACAGACCCAAAGCGATTTCATAAGGGTTTTGCAACCGATGGCAAAACCCTAAAAAGATTGAAGTGAACAATTTTAATCAAAGTGATCACTTTATTTCCCATTTTTATTTCTTATTTAACTTGTATTTTGTGACGTGTCCAAGAGTCCTGTAAGGTCTAAAGGAAATAAAGCACTTTGATTTTGATTTTTTTGATTTTGAAGGATTGGGATGAAGAATTAGGGATCAAGTAAAAAAGCATGAAAACTTCAATAATGTAATCTAACATGTCAGAGTGTGTAAAAACTTTAGAAATTCTGTCAAATACCCGTGCGAACCCGGGGCGGACTGCTATAAATAATGCTGGACAATTCACACAGCATTATCTAGCCCCAAGCTAAGCAGAGCTAGTGTTATGGGTAATAATATTTAATACAATAGGTATATTACATAGATAGATACTTTTGCATCGCCTATGTACATGCCTATGTTCACAGGGATAATGTAGGATTCTAATTTTGAAATTGTTCCAGTAGTTTCGGAGCCTATTCAATTCAAACGAACAATGAAATTTTCCTCTTTATAATATTAGTATAGACAAAGATTATGTTAATATTCCTCGATTTGTTTAAAAAAGTCTCTTTTCAGTATTTTGAAGAGAGTTTGCTTTAGGGATAGGCTTTGCGAGAGATAAATTCCATGACTTAGGAAAATGTAAAATATTTATATCTGTCTGTAACTATACACCAACGCCCCGTCTCCGGCAACATTAACTTGATGATTTCTGCGTTACTTAGATCATGACTAGCATTGGTTTTAATGTTTACAATCATCTTTAAAACTGTTTCCATATTCGTTGGTTCTATAGAAAATACATTGGTACTTTGTTTGTTTGTAGTAAAAAGAGTTAGTGCACCATCATCGACATTTCCATATTCAGGGACATTCCAAAAATGATTTCTTTTTGTGTTAGTAATTTGATGGTTTTTGTTATATATTTAAGTTATTCATGTTTTTATTTAGTAAAAAAGCCCCTTTTACCCTTTTGTTGCAACGTATTTAAGAAATGAGTAAGAAACGTATGTTGAGTGTTTAAGAAAACTTCTGCTGGAAGTAGCGAGACATTAGCTAGCTTTGTAATAGAAATCTATAGAATATTAGGAATATCAAAGAAAAATCATGGGGTTTAATAAGGGAATATCGTATGCAGAACTGCAAATGAGAGCATGTGAGGTTGAGGATGTTACTAGAAAAAAGGACCATTGAAAAATGAACCACGACTCCCATTTGGTGTACCTAAACGTATATTATGTAGGTATACAGATATAGTATAGTACGTACATATTTGTTGGACATACCTTTGAGAGCCGCCTGAAGCTCTTCCATATGCGAGACCCATTCCGGTTTTCTGTAGTCCTTCGTTCCCACGATACCTGGAAACACATCAACACGTTATATTCATTCGGATAAGTCTTACTTAAACTTCTGCCTTTGCCGCATTTGGACTCAAATGGAATGGTTCTCACCTCGACGCGAGATGTTAGGCTAAAGGTTATGAGACTCAAAGCGATCGGGACAGCCGTCGGCACAAGAAGTGAAGAACGCTTTCAGTCTGGCTGTATTGTCGAGTTGGTTGCCAAGCTAAATAAAGCGCGAAGCAAACAAAAAAGGCTATAATAAAAGGTATATATAATATGTAAGTTGATTTATTTTTCTTAAATAATGAAGCAGCTATTGTTAACTAATGGTGTGCCGCTTGTTCGGCATTGCCGGAAACAAACTACGAAAATTTGCGAAAAATATATGATAATTTGAGATTCCTCATGCAGGGAGTAGGTAAGTAAGGTAGTTTACGAAACTTAATTTGGACTTTCCCTGATACATTTTTGGCTGCTCTCTCTTTTCATTACAATGAAAAGTCAATTATACAACGTGTATCATAATGAGTGTACTAAGCCGAAGGGGGAGGCTAATTGACTTTGAACAGTTAAATTGAAGATCCGAGTTAGTTCATACGTTTCATTATTCAATATAAATCCTTTGAATAATTTCGTCGTAATCATAATCATTATGTACATATTATTTCGTAAAGCTAACGTCTTCAGAATTCATTTAATGCCGATACAGTATTAAAATTAGTACCTTAATGTTGTTTCAGCATTGTATTTTTACATTGTAAACCAAACAGAATATATACCTGCGTAGTAAAAAATACAGAAATCGCTTCTGTTTTGATAGAATTACGGATCATCTAGTTTTTTATTATTATTACCTATGGTCAAAAATTATTGTTGCCAACCCGGAAAAAAGATTCCAGTTATTATAGTGCGTAGACCCCCTTAGTTGGGGTAATCTCTAGGAAATTATACCTATCATAGGTATAATTTCCAAACATTTACCATTTCGTCGAGACTCGAACCCGCGACTAAGGGGAGTTCGTGGTTCCAGGGAAAAAATATTCTAAAGATGAACTATTTATTCGAGAATCATCTAGAAACTGGTTTCTGACTAATTTACCCTGAGTTCGTTGCGTCAGCTCCTGATAAAACGTAACGCAATCGGTTGCACTGTTTAGCCTACTTTTTTGGTGACTAATAGCACAGTAATAGTATACTATATATTATGTATAGTATACTGTGCTACTAGTCAAATATTCTGAATGAATATATGATCAGTTCGTTCTTTACTGGTACGCTGCTGGCTGAAATAAGTAAATCGTAACAGACTTGTCTAGGTAGGTACTTAATGTAATTTAGATCTTACCTGTGCGAGTTCTGTTAGTTATGTTTTGGTACATTGTGTTATATGAACGTGTACGTTGTGCCTATAATAGAAGAGCGTTGATAAAGGTGAACGAAGAGTGTTGAGGAAGGGACAGGATGAAAACCTTAAATATTCAATAAATGAAGCGGGCTCCGGTTATGCGCACACTGAAATCATAACATTACTTTGGTTATTCAAAAAGTTTAAGCAGCTTATTACAATTGCTTTAAAATATTTAAACATATTTATAGTTAAACAATATTTTATAAATTTGTTTTAAACAACGAGACCTTGCAACATTTTGTAGTTGGGAACACATTCACTGCATCAGTAGACGACTACTTCACAAGTTCACTGCTACTCGTTCGATAGGTACATACGATGCGTCCGAAATTCAAAATGTTGTTTTTTTTCTGGCGCTCGCTTTTAAAACGCGCTTTTGCGAGCGCTCGATGTGGCTCGATAACCAGTGATTTAGGGAGGATACGGTGTTTTATTGAAAAAAATAACTACTTATATTTATTTTAATACACCATAGAGATGGTGGGATTTTAACTAAATTGAAACGTTTCATGGGATCGTTTTCACTTTTTTCCATTGCCAAAAATTAAATGAAGAGAAAATTTACCGACACTTCATTGCTTATTAAATTTGATTTTTACTTTAGAATTTGACTTATCTAAGAGTTTATTTAGAAAGCCCAAAGAAATAAAAATCGATATCTGTAGTGGCACCCACGCAAACAAAGTCACGGTCTGCGCGCGAGTCTGTAATCGAGCTCCGGCTCATCGGCACATGACTTGTTACTTTGAACTCAGTCTTCGCTTCAGTCAGCCAGAATTCACCGCAACATAGAATATTCCAATTCCTCATGAAAATCAAACGAGTTCGATCGAGCGCTCGAAGCGTTTTCACGGACACATCTTGTGTGCCGATCTGTCACTCAGATACTAAGACGGACCGCCAAACAAAAGTATTCTGCATTGCTAAGCAATAAGGTTTCTCATTCCACTTACTTTCAACTGACAATGCAGCAATGGTGGATGTAACCCCGAGGGGATTGTGCGCTTCGAAGACAATTTCACCTGTGTCATCTTGATAAACCTCTGGAATGATGAGAATCGATGTACCGTCTTCCATTTCCTCTATTTGGTATTCCTGAGATTGTACGATCTCAGCGCCTTGCTTCAGCCACCTGACCTCAGGCTTCGGTACCCCAATGGCTCTCGCTTCTAGCCTAAAACGAGATTGAATGTTTATAAAATATCGTCAAATGCCTTATTTATAAATTGCTTCTTTACTAAGTTCAGCAGGCGTTTTTCTAATGTGATAATGTCATAGAAACATTTTATAATCTATTTCAGATCGAGAGCCACATAATTATAATAATGTAGTAATTTTTTTTAATGCTGGACAATTCACACAGCATCATCTAGCCCCAAGCTAAGAAGACCTTGTGTTATGGGTACTAGATGACTGATATACATAATACAATATTATTAAATAGATAGATATTTTTTATTATACATAGAAAACAACCGGAACCCCTGAACAAATATATATGCATTGTCGGAGGCCGCGTGCTGGTGGCGGAGGTCTGCTCATTCAGCTCGTTCTGCCGGTGCTCGCTACAAACGTACTGCCTTCCTCCCTTATGTCCTCTTAAGCTATTACTTTTATTAATTAATAAGGCTCTGCTTACCGTGGGGCTACACCACCGTGTACCTAACGTGATGGTGTTAGGGTTTTGTATGATTTAATTACGTAACTACCTATTCAAAATATTTATGTCGGTAGGTATAAATAAGGTAATTTACATTTACGTAACTAAGGTAAACCTACCAGGCCGCAAGCCTGTCTGACTGGCTGAGGCTGGCAACCTGTAGACAGTTCGCTCATAGGCTTCCCAGATTTTAGACAGGTCAATGTTAGCGTGTCCAGCATGCACGAGGTATAGACAGTTCCACCGTGGCGTGGCATGTCGGGCGCAGGCCCGTTCTAACTTGCTGACCAATTTAGTCATTTCGGTTGGCTACTAGATGCAGCTCAATGTATTTTTTCTGCTGGCCAAATCATTTATTCGGCTGACCAAAACCTTTTTATTCTGCTGACCGTTTAAATGATACCCAGATTAGGTATCATTTATATCTATATCTATACTAAAATTATAAAGAGGAAAGATTTTTTCGTTGTTTATTTGAATTAAATAGGCCTCGAAACTACTGGACCGATTTAAAAAATTCTTTCCACACTAAAATCATAAATTTTCCCTGATGAAAAAAGGGTATAGAATATTTTCAAATAGGTATGCATGAAAAAAGCAATTTTTGTTAAATACCCGTGAAGCCGGGTATTTAAGTAGTGTGCACGAAGTGCATGGCTAGTATTTTACATATAACAAGATACGAAATAAGTTAGAAAATACTAAGTTTCGTTTGCCGGGTTAACTGAACCCGCCGCTGCCGTCGCGTCAACGTATGCGTGGATTGGTACGACATACATAATCACTGCTTGAACATTACAAGTTTGTCTCTTATTTTGTCATCCATATTTATTCGTATTATTTGTTTAAATAAATAGTTCATATATATATTTAGAAAGGTCAGACAAAGCCTACCTGGTGAGCTCTCCTTCAGAGGTCGTGATGACCGTCGGCAAGGGTTTCACGATGCGCGGAGCGAACTCTTCGATGTCACTGGTTTTCTGTAGGCACAAATCAATTTATAGTTTTGCATAACTACACGTTAATTATAATGTACCAAGCTTTACTTATTTAAGTCAAAATAAGTACATAGATCACAAAATGATAATTTTGGTGGTTTTGAACAACCAAAAACCGATTTGGATTACCTTAGTACGTACAGTGTACACAGTTAATTCTAAGTACTCTGTTTATGTTCGTCTTGGTGTTCTAGCAACCCTTAATCTTGAGTTGTGGTCGGGATTGTAAGAATGACTAAATAAACATACCTCATCGCTTAGGATGTCCTCTTCTGACGCACTCGGAATATATTCGTACGCTACAAACATAACACACTTTATTAGGGTTGTTACAATAAAAAAATTGAATTTTATAGTTTTAACTTGCATAAAATTCACTGAACAAGACCAATGTATAATTTGATTTTAGTCAATAATAATAAAATCACAGTTCTAATTGAGCTTGTAAAAAGCCTCCAATATATTAGTCAAAATCGTGTTTGCTTTTAGCTCAAACAGGTGTGGCGTACGTGCCTTCTAACCAAATTTTGTGTGTTCTGTTATTAAAGCTATTATATTCCTACTCTATAATATAGAGTGAGATATTATCTCAATATGTAGGTAACTAAGCATTTTTCTACAGATGCATGGCACCAGTCATGAAAATGTGATCGTGCAACAAATGCCATGCAGTTACGACTGAGTTTTGAGTATGTATTTGTGTAACCTACTCGGTATTTAAAACGTGATGAATTTTATTTTTTCATGCTCTAATATTCTTAGTGCATCTTAGATTACACTAAAGCAACAAATAACTTTTCTACCTTCAACGTCGACAACGGTTTCGGTGTAGCACGTTCCGAATTCATTTGTGGCTACACATCTATACGGGCCGCTCATCTCCGGGAAGGCTTCTTTAATCCTGAGCTCGCATACACCCGACTGTAGGCGAGCCAACGAGACATCCCTTGCCTTCTGGAGCTGCGTGTCGCCGTGGTACCAGTCCACTCTGGGCCACGGCGTGCCGGTTATTTCGCATACGAGCTCTATCGGCTCCCCATCCATCACAGTGCTTGGAACCAAAGGAGCTATCACTACAGGCGCTTCTCCGATCAACTCCTCTGGCTGTTCCTCTATAAGCACGGAAGCGGAGCAAGCCACTGATCCGGCAAAATTTTCAGCTCTACATGTTATTACTCCTATAAAATCTCTACTTATATCTTCGATGCACAGACAAGACACATTGTCTTTGTTAGTGATCGTAATGTTGTTGAGCTTGTTCTGTTTCGCGTACGATGCAATTTCTGTTGTGCCAATGAACCATTGGAACGACGCGCAAGGAGCTGATTTAACTTCTGTTTCTAGCATAACGATTTCCCCTAAGCGGATTCTTGTAGGTCGTATGAGTTTTGTGAATACGGGGGGAGTGATTTCACTTTCCTGTGGTACTTTAATCAACTTGACGGTACTAGCTGATTTAGCGAACACATGATTACTGTTTTCGATGACTACTTCGTATTTGCCTACTTTCTTTTTATCTACGTTTTTAACTTTGATTTTTGACATTCCATTTTCGATAGTTATTTCGCAATCTTCGGTATCTGATAGTGGTTGGTTGTTTCGGTACCATACCACATTCTGTACATCTTCTGGTTCAAATGAAATGTCTAATTCAAAAGCATTATTTTCCAAAACTGTCTTTGCTACGAGTGGTTCTATTATAACCGGTCCTTCTGCTGTAAAACATTGATTATTGTTATAAAGATGTCAGACTTCTTTATCCTGATTTCAATATTTCATTCATAATACGGTTGAGGATTCGACTTTGCAGGCATTGATAAATTAAAGAGCGTCTTTTTTTTTTATAAAAAAAAAACATCTAATTACAACCAACATTAATACGAGATAGTGAAATTTACAGAAACTAAGTTAAGTTAATCTAAGTTTTAGTCTTAGATACAAAAAATTATGTACAGTGATGTAATGATTATGTTTATGATGAATTTAACTTTGTCCTTGAGTAGAACCATGCATCTGTCTCTAATAAGCCGCGGATTATGAATCTAAACATTGAGCTTATATATTTCTGCTTATTTATGTAGAATATAAGAAACTGTGAACTGAGTTCATTTTTAGTGTAAAAACGTAACTTGCCTTTTTTGCTTTCTTTTTGCCTCTTCTTTTTGATTATTTTGGTAACGACTGTCTCTTGGACTTCCTCTTCTTCCTCCTCTGGTTTTACTTGCTCTATAGTAACCTCTTCCACCACATTAACATTATTTTGTTCCTTAGCCTTTGATATTTTCTTTCTGACTTCACCCCTTTCTTCTAATTTTTCTTGCACTAGCTCTGGTTCCTCTTTTGTGAAAACTTCTTCTTCGATATTTTCTTCAATAATGGGCTTGGTTTTTTCTTGGATTGTTTTTTCCGCCACATTCACGATTTTCTCTTTCTTGCCTCTAGACTTTTTCTTTCTGAGTTCAACTATTTCTTCAGAAACGTCTTCAGGTTTTTCTTCTACTGGTTCTGGTTTCTCAGTGAGAATTAATACTTCTTCCACGCGTTCTACTTCTTCAGTATTAGTTTTAGCCTCGTCTATCGTTTTTTCTTCAGTGAGTTTAACAGACTTTTCTTTCTTAATCTTCGATTTCTTTTTTTTCATATCAATGACTTCAGGAGTTTCTTTAGGTTCTTCTACAACTACTTCATCTTTGATGTCATGTTCAGCTTCTTCGACTGTAATTTTTTCGATAATCTTGACAACCTTTTCTTTTTTTAGGTTTGATTTGATTTCTTCTTTATCATCTGCTGTACTTGTTTGCTCTACAACCTGTTCCTCTACTACTTCGATGCCAAGTTTAATCTCTTCTATAGTATTTTTTTCTGACATTCGAATAGACTTTTCTTTCTTAGCTTTAGACTTAACATCAGTTAGATCAATAACCTCGTCATTTTTTTCATTCTTTTTATCTCGCACAATAGGTGCGCACTCTTCTTCCGTCAATCCTTCTTCTATTTTAACGGTCTTTTGCTTTTTAGCTCTCATTTTCTTTTCATCGACTATCACTTCTGAAGCTACTTTAGGAGTCATTTCTGCTTGTTCGACCAGTTCTAACGTTTTTGTTGAAAGCCGAACAATATTCTCTTCTATGATTACTTCTTCTTCTTTTTCTGGTTTTGGGATTGGTTTCAAAGTAACCTCTTCCAGTCGCGGTGTATCGTCTGGTTTTTTACTTTTCGATACTGCCTTCAGTACTACTTCTTCTTTTGGTTTTTCATCTCCAGGTACACTTTTGGGAATTCTTAAAATTTTCTCAGACCCAGTTTTCTTTTGAGGTTTTTCTTTTTCTAAAGGTTTAGGATGAATTTCATCAGGTTTTTCTTCTGACTGTAATAGTTTCGGTATTGGTTTAAGAATTATTTCTTCTTCTTTGACTTCCTCTGTTTTTGGACGCCTTTTGCCTCTTGGCCAATGGACTTCTTCAGGTTTCAACTCATCTTGAATCGTTTCCTTTTTCATGGACTTCAGTTTAGCTTCTTCTGGTTCTTCTGTTGATTCAGTTTTCTCTTGAGGTTTTTCTTTTTCTAAAGGTTTAAGATGAATTTCATCTGGTTTTTCTTCTGACTGTAATTGTTTCGGTATTGGTTTGAGAATTATTTCTTCTTCTTTGACGTCCTCTGGTTTTGGACGCCTTTTGCCTCTTGGCCAATGGACTTCTTCGGGTTTCAACTCATCTTGAATCTTTTCCTTTTTCACGGACTTCAGTTTAACTTCTTCCGGTTCTTCTGTTGATTCATTTGGTTTTGGTAAATGCGTGAGAGTAACTTCCTCTTTTGTTTCTGCTGGCTTTGGATGTCTTTTACCTCTTGGCCAAAGTTCCGCCATAGGTTCAGCTACTTCCGAAGACTTTTCCCTCTTTTCATACGTCAACTTTTCTTGTTCAGGAAGCTCTTCAGGCTTTTCTTCAGATCTTTCTCTTACCGGTATTGGCTTAAGATATACTTTTTCTTTCGACTCATCGGGTTTTGGACGCCTCTTTCCTCGTGGCCAAAGAACTTCTTCTGATTTGGCATTTTCTTCAATCGTTTTATTTTTTGCTGGCTTAAGTTTAACTTCTTCAGGCTTTTCTAATGACGGTTCTTGTTTCAGTATTGGTTTACGAGCTACTTCTTCTTTGGTTTCTTCAGTTTTTTGCGTTCTCTTCTCTTTTGGCCATAGAACCTCCTCAGGAGCGATCGCTTCTTGGAGTTTTTCGTTTTTCAGAGGCTTGATGGGTACATTTTCAGGTGCCACTACTGATTTCTCTACCGACTTTTCTCGTTTCGGACCGACCTCTTCAGGAATATTTTTCGACTTCAAAGGTTTGAGATTTACTTCTTCAGGTACAAATTCCGGGCTTTCCTCTAGCTTTTCTCGTTTCGGAACACGTTTGAGAGTCACTTCTTCTTTTTTAAGCTCCTCTGCCTTTGGAAGCATTTTTCCTTTTAGCCTATGTAATTCTTCTGGCTGGGCCTCAACCAACGTTTCTTTTTGTAGAGGTTTAAGTAAAACCTCTTCAAGCTTTTCCTCTTGACTGAATGGTTCTCGTTTTGGTGTGGGTTTGAGAGTGACTTTTTCTTTGGGTTCTTCTGTTTTGGGGCTTTTCCCTCTAGGCCATAAAACCTCTTCAGCAGCTTCATGGATTTTTTCTATTTTTAAATGTTTAAGATTCACTGATTCAGTAATATCTTCAGACTTTTCCTCAGATTTTTCTCGTTTCGGTATGGGTTTAAGAATAACTTCTTCCTTCGGTTCTTCTGGTTTAGGATGTCTTTTACCTTTTGGCCATTGAATTTCTTCTGGTTCATTTTCATCTCTAGGTTTATGTTTTGGTATTGGTTTGAGATTGACGTCTTCTTTTGGCTCTTCTGGCTTTGGACGTCTTTTGCCCCTTGGCCAAGAAATTTCTTCTGGTTCTGATTTTTCAATAGGTTTTTCTTTTCTTAAAGGCTTAAGCTGTACTTCCTCAGGTTTTTCGTCTTGATTTTTTTCTATTTTCAAAGGCCTTAGTATCACATTTTCTTGATGTTTCTCTGGTTTTTCTACTGGCTGTTCCTGTTTTGGTATCGGTTTAAGATAAACTTCTTCCTTTGGCTCTTCTGTTTTTGAACGTCTTTTGCCTCTTGACCAAAGAGGCAACTCAGGTTCAGCTTCTTCAAAGAGTTTCTCTTTTTTATCAAATTTGAGTTTTACCTCCTCTAGTTTGTCTTTTGGTTTCTCCTCGATATCTTCTGATTTTGGTATTGGTTTGAGAGTTATGACTTCTTTTGGTTCATCAGGTTTTGGACGCCTCTTTCCCCGTGGCCAAAATATTTCTTCAGGTTTGGCTTCCTCTGTTATTTTTTCTTTCTTAACCAGCTTTAGTTGTTCGTCCTGTGGTTCTTCCTCCGATTCTGTACGTTTCTTTACAGATTTGAAAGCAACTTCATCTTTCGGTTTATCGGGCTTAGAAGGCCGTTTTCCTCTTTGCCATGGAACATCTTGTGATTCAACTACATCTAAAGGCTTCTTTAGTAGCTCAGATGGAGTTTCTTCTTGTTTTTCTTCAGCTACCTCTTGTTTTGGCGTCGAACTGAGAGAAATGTCTTCTTGAGGTTTATCTAGCTTTGGCTGACCTTTGCCTCTTGGCCATAATACTTCTTCTGAAGTATTTTTATCTTGAGACTTTCTCTTTATCACAGGTTTCAGTAGCACTTCTTCTAATTGCTCTATTTTAGCCTGTTCATGTTTTGCTCTAGTAACAGGTTTAAGGACTATTTCTTCCTTTGTTTCAGGTTTAGATTGCCATTTTCCTACGCGAACCTCTTCAGTCATAGTCTGGTCTTCTTCAAGCTGACTTTGAACCTTATCTGGTTTTTCTTCCTTAATATCCTGACTTGGCAAGGGCCTTAAAATGATTTCTTCTTCTTTTGGTTTTTCTTTTCTTGGGTGAGTACGCCATGATGGTGTTTTGGTAGACTCTTCTTTTGTCTTATCGGTTTTATCAGGTTTGCTAGTTTCAAAAATTTCATTTAATTCTTTTGGCTCATCCTTTTCAACAGATTTAAGCTGAATTTCTTCAAATTTCTCGGGTTCAATTTGCGAAGGCTTCGATTTCGAAACGGGTTTAAGAACGACTTCTTCCTTGGGTTTCTGCTCCTGCGGCCTTCGTTTTCCAAACGGCCACTTTGTTTCTTCTGTAGGTACTGGTTGCTGTTTATTGTTCTGTTTCGGAACCGGTTTTAAGACGACTTCCTCAATAGTTTCTTCTTTTTTAGGAAGTCGTTGCCTTGCAATCCATTCAGGCTGTTCAGGCATAACTGCATCTCTAAGTTTTTCGCCCTTTGCAGGTTTCAATTGATATTCTTCAACTTTTTCTTCTGGCTGCGACGGTTGTTTTGTTGTAGTTTTTAGTATTACCTCTTCTTTATATTGTTGTATCAGCTCTTTTGACTGTCTCCTTTGTGTGATTAACTGATTGTCAGAATCTTGTTCTTGTTTGTCACGGATTTTCAAAATTACTGTGTCCTCTTCACGGATCAAGGACTCTTCTACCACAACTGTTTCACCTTTTTGGAGAGAAGTTTTTCTTACTTGTTTAAGCTGTACATCTTCCAGTTGTTCTTTAGCAAAAGGAGTTTTTTGAACTTGAGTTGGTCGTAATTTAACACTTTCTTGAGTCCAGGGTACTGGTTCTTTCTTTTCTTCTTGAAACTTTTTAGGTAGTTTTTCTTCCGCGCGCGGCTTCCGCCGCTTGGATATATCAACATGATCTTTTTCGGTAACCTCTTGTGTGTATTCGGATATGACACGATCTTCTGTTATTTTCTCATCTTCGAAACGCTGTCGCGGCTTTCTCCTTTCCTTCTCTTGAAGGGTATTCTGAGCCTCTGAAATCGTTTGTGAATCAGTATCTTCGATAACTGATTGCTCTAGTTTAGTTGAATCTTCAGTGGAAACAATCTTTTCGGTGATCTTGTCTTGTGATGTTCGTGGTTTTCTCCACGGTGTAGCCTCTAGTTTATTATCAACAGATTCTTGAGATCTGATAACCAAAAGGGTGCTGTCTTCTACAGTGGATGTCTGTTCAATTTGCGATGTTTTTTCTTGCAATTCCTCAGACTTTTTAAATTCCTGTCTTGGCTTTCTCCAGTGTTTGATTTCTAGGGATTCTTCTGTCATAGTTGTGGTACTTTGCCTACGCCAAGGAACAGATTTAGTTCTTTTTGTGTCAGTATCCTGAACGCTCTGAACATGAAGAATATTGGAATCTTCAGTAGATTGGAATATGCTCCTGCTTTGGCTAACCATTACGTCTTTCGTTGCACTTGATTGAATATCTACTTTTTGATCGTGTGACTTCCGAGTTATCGTTTTGCGTGATTCTGAAACATCAAATTTTGGTTTAATTCGTTAGTCAGTTAGGTTGTCATTATCGTCATCGGAGGGAGTATTTTATTGAGCGCAACGACAAATAATATTTTCCGTTTAAATTGATACTAGTGAGACCAAGAACTTGACTGTTTTTATGTATAAAAACTAATAGTCATGATTTGAATTAAAGTAGTAATCTGTTTTTTATTATACAGGGTGGCTTTTAGAGATGGGTGTAAGGCCAGGAGAATTAGAAAAAAGAAAAGCTATATGGGCTTCATTTATAAGATGAAAATAAAACCAATAACTATAGTATTCTTCATATTTAAATAACAATTTATGGTATACAATTTTACATAATGCCTATTTTGTAAGCCTGAAACATTAAGTTACGGAAATCTGAAATTGAAGTGAACATTAATCTGCATACTTTTACGTAATTTTTATTCCAATTTACAAAACGCATCACCACTAATTGTTTTATTGAGGTCAAGCCCCATTGTCTAGCGGAAAGCACCCAAATTGTTCGAAATGATTAACTTAAATAGTAACATTGATGATCAGTCTATAATAAAATTTTCCGATTTGATTGTTTGTTTATTTGTTTTAATTTATTAAGCTCCGAAACAACTCCACTATAAGAATACAAAATTTTCCCTAATGAACATAGAATAGGTACTTATAGGTATAGAATATTTACAAAAAAGATCAATAATAAAACTGTGCTATAATATTCAACATCTTTTTTTTATAATGGCTCCGCTGATTGCTTTTCTCCACAGCCAGTGTCAGTTATGGTATGTCATAAACTTCACAATTCGTCACTGTGGTGCGGGAGGCAAGTAAATTGTCAAAAAAATAAGAATAAGTCAAAAATGCTGCTAAAGGTATCCGTATCAAAACCCAACGTGTTTAATTTCTATACATAGTGTGTATAATTTCTGAAATTGTTTAATACACATTCGAAGCCGGGGCGGACCGCTAGTTGTAAATAAAATAGTAAAAATTACGCTATTATCGAGCATTTTCAATACATTTTTTTTGCAAAGATTCATCGTTATCCGCATCTGAATTTGTAGTTGCAAAAATAAAGAACTATAGCGTTTTTGAAATCAATTGGTTCATTTGTAATTTCAATTTCCTGCTAAAGTAAAAAAAAATAATGAGCATTCCGTTAAAGTAAAAAAATTCAAAATACCATCTCAAAAAGCCACCCTGGACAGTTATCTGTTCTACAGCACAGCTACATTAAAGAGTTTTTTCTAAATTTGGTTGTATTATATACAAAAAATTTGTCGATTTGGTAGTCGTGTATTTCTTTGTTCTCTAATATCATTATCTCTATATCACTGGGACACATAATAAAAGTTCACTGTTTTGCATAAATTTATCGGTATCTTAGAAGCCCTGCGGTCTATTGAAATTACTTATGTATTAATTCGTAGGTCCTGCTAATTTATTTAATTTTCTTTTTTTGAAAATTGTACAGCTATCACTGCAGGCGATAGCGATAACGTACTTATTTAATACAGTAGAGTCACAATCTAAATCCATTCAAATTGAAGTCGTCAACATTTAGTCCCTCTAAGCCGGTTTCAAACAGTATAGTAGACAGGACCTACACCTACCTACGTGGACACGTAGGTAGGTAAATACGAGCGGCTTGTGCAACCCTGACTGTCCCCATCGGTACTGATACACATTATGTTTAAAAATGCTCTTCTCTGACGTCTTGGTGTTTTCTGTCATATAATTTTAGTATGTAGGACGTACTTATTGACAGACAATGTGGCACAAAGGTCAACAAACATCATTATCCAGTTCGTTATCTATTACCGTAATTGCGTAGGTACTGTCTGATTGTTACACCTCAGGGACCTTCTGGGAGGGGTGATATACTTACAGTTTAGCTGCTGGAGCCAAGTTGCAGCCAAGGAGGAAAGGAAAGGAGTCTGCGTTCAAGAGAACAAGACATAGCACACATTTTTGGAAAGGCTTAAATGCAAAAATTCTCTTTAATCTATATTAACTTTTAAACTACACAAAAATTAAGGAACTGGCTCATAGGAACTAAATGTTGGTGACTTAAATTTGAATGGATTTAGATTGTGACTCAACAGAATTAAATAAGTGCACACTAATGTATTCTAGGATATTCTTGACATTGGCGAGGGACAAATTGCTCATTATGAAGCATCGCTAGTCCCAACCGGTGACCAGAGCATGGTTATTGAATTCTTCTACAACGGCAAGTCTATTGAAGCTAGCCACCGCATTCGCACGGTGTACGCTTTTGGCATGGTTGTTCTCGAAATTCTCGGAACGAAAGAAACAGATTCCGGAACATACTCTTGCAGAGCTACTAACAACTGGGGCCAGGCAGAAATCACCGTCAAGCTCCAGTGCATTGACAAGAGCAAGGGCCAAAAACCGAGGTTCACCACCCATATCCAGAACATAGAAGGCCTGAAGGTAAGATGCTATTTTATAATTAGGATTACGTTCAGGTAGCCCATATTTTGTGATACTCTCAAAGATGAACAGGGGTCAGATCTTTTCATTGCACTGTCGTTCAACACACCATCCCTATGCGATGCCAGCCCGTGTTCCAGGAATCTGGAATGGGTGATTATTTGGTGACCTTTTTAATCAAAAAGCAACCCTATATATTAAGAACTCATCGCTACCTTTCATTATCATTTATAAAGTTATGGACAGGTCTCACAAATTTTCTCGGTTCGTAAAGTACTCGTAATTGAAATAAATTTATTTTATAAGTTGCCTATCGGTAAAATTGCACAATGAAATTATTCATTATAGTTTAGTTGTATAAAAAAAGTCAAGTTCTTATGTTTGAATCATATTGTGATTTGTTCGAAGGTGCTACACATAATAAAATAATGTTAGGTACCTTACCATGCACAAGTAGATACTTACGTTTTTGGGTCCAGGATCTTGATCAGCGTTAATAAATAAAAAAACCTTGTTGTTATAGAATATTTCTTGTGTACCTTACTTAACTGATTCTGTAATACTTACCTACATACTAAAATAACTTTCTTCACTTTTCGATAAGCCTACATCTTAAAACATAATAAACTAAGTAGGTACTGACAGCCAGCCAGGCGCGTAGCTGGAATAACTTCTTAGATTGTGCGTTAGGTAGTTGATGCCTACCTGGTGGATTTAAATAACAATCATCATACCAAGAACGATCTTGATCATGATCAAAACATTGACAAAGCTTTCAAAACTGGCATTTGTTTATAAATCTGAGGCCAAAAGAAAACCATTAAAGTTAGGTTTGTTGTTTAGTTACGACAGCAAAAAACTGTGCTAAATAAATAAAATCACAACTGCCATTGAATGAGAATGAAGAAAATAAGTAGCGTAGATAGAATGGTGGCAGGTGATCCAGTGAAACAAGTGACAGAGTGAGCTATCTATCAGTCAGCTGGTGAAGCGTGGTTTGGCGCTCGGCGGTAGGCTCGTGTCGTGTCTCTCAGTGTTTGGATATTTATGAATGTTTCTATGTCCTGTCGGGACAGTGTCCTCTACTGCCTGCCTATACCTGCTGTTGTGTATAATAATGCGAAATACAATCAATTTCATTGCATTTATTAAACATTTTTCACATAAAGGTATACAAATAAATTTCTTTCATAAATTATATTATTATTTAAGCCATAAAAGTACTAATATTATTATTTAAACTACATTATATGCTTTAGTCATAACAATTACCGCCTAATTAGTTAAGGAGCTATAGAGAGCGGAAATGGTACCTTCATCCTAATAGATTAAAGTAGGTACGAACGTTAAAGATTCAAATGATTAAATTCGGATCTTCGTATATAGGGTGGAGGCAGCACTTTTCTTTCCATAGCTCCTTAATACAAAAGGAGAAACATACAAAACAATTGAATTTGAACAATAGCGTGCACTTACATTCAATTTAAGTTAAGATCACGTTAACGTTACACTATATCTATGAAACTTGTTCAATTTTGATTTGTACTTTCAGAATTAAGAACGTCAAATGAAAACATAGAAACTGGCAAGGCAAGTTATGCGTGCGTACTTCTGCTTCGCCAGGGGAGAAGGTCTTGTTTCTTTGTTGCAATCTATTTACTATAATTATATAAACTCTGAGTTGACAGCGTATTAAAAGACACGGACAAAACAACCACGAATAAGTTTGAGAAGTGAGCCCTAGTCGGCCGTGAGCCCTCCACTGCCCCTCAGACGAGTCCCGCCGCGACCGACGACCACGTGGCAAAGTTAGTCAAAGTTAGCATTTGTGACAATACGGTGCAATCGGACACACCGCTGCCTCCGTGCAACTAATGTTAGCTTACAGATATTCGGAGATAACTCAACAATACTCAAGTAAACAGTACAAACGGTGGCTCATGCTTAAAGCTGAAGCGGGGACTTTCTCCACTTGTACACTTTGTGGTCTGAAAATGCATTTACAAACACAGGAAGAACGTTATCGGTTAGACCACAGAAGCTGAGGCAAGTCCCAGAACCGGCAGCGCTCTGACGCAGACCGGCAGAATGTCCGACAGGTCGCCCGCTCATAGGTTCAAATTACTGAGATCAATTGCATAAGTTTCAAAGGTCCGATCTCAACACAAAAAGCAAAAAAAAAAACCTTTGTAATTCTTATTGTTAATATGCCAAATAAAATTAAGCGCAGGCTTATAAGTAAGTAATTATTTCATGAGAGTATTGGGTGAAAAATACATTTGACGAAGCGTCCAAGGACGCGGCTCGCACGGTTCTCAATGTTCTAATTTACACTATGATTGATATACATCATTTAGTAGACATCGTAGCGGTAAAAGCAAAACAAAACAGTTGTAGGATGTCTCGAGTTCGTGTTAATCACATGTGTCGGCGGCGCTCCTCGCGGCGGCCGGCGCCCTCCGCCTCGCAGCTCCCTCTAGATATCTACTAGGTAGGTATTTACACAAAAAGCTTGTATGTACAGCGTTGTTAATGCGAAAATTCGCCCAGGTTACTCTACTCAGTTACGTAGGTATAGTTGGGTCGACTCGTAGTGTTAGAAACTGCGCGAAGGGGGTCGTGTGGTTTTCGCGCTGGTGGTTTTTACAGGTTTGCTAGTTAATGTCACCGGTGGCGATGTAGAGAAATAGATACAATAAAGGAAATCATTTTCCTGATTCCCAACTGGTTCCCTAAGATGTCTAACAAGATAAATAATGAAAAAAGTATGAAAATTAATGTATAACAAGAGCAAATTTTACTTTTAAAATTTGCTACAGAAATGAATATCAATAGAAGCGGCCAGTTTCGTGCACCTTCAAAATTCATTCTTCTTTCGTAACCAGTTGCAAAATCAGAAATCAATCCTAACAGCATTTAGTTAGAATCGGCAGACAGACTAGGGGATTTCACAGGGCAAGATCGAAGTACATATAAAGTAATGGGAAAGTATGGCCGCTGTGTCTATAAGTCACATGTCGACATTGATAGTGTGCCTGAGGGCTAGGCGGGCGAGTTATTTTTGTGACCGCTACGATTGTTAAAGACGCTTGTCAACTTTCTACGAGCATAAAGTAGTTTTCACCCGATCTCTTGGAGAAATGGAACAAAGAAACATTAATAGATTTAGTGCGCGACGCTCGCTGCCTGTATCTATGTCTTACTTTTGACGACTAGTTTCGCCGAGGTCTCGACTTGGCCGGCCGTGGAGGTGGCTCGGCAGGTGAACGTGCCGGTATCCTCTTCGTACGTATTGCCAATCAACAACACGGCATTGTTGCCCTCGTGGATCATCTGATGATGAAAAATATAGGTTAACATAATTTTCCGCGTATTGTCATGTAATTTTTCATTTAGCTTATTTTTCCTGATTTTGATCGCCTTTGTGAAAATGTGTACCAAGACATACACAGCGTTTCAAAGTTAAATCATAAAAGGTATATTCAAAAATAAAACATACGACAACTTGTGCCAGCAACAAGTGTACAGCTTTCCCGAGTACATGATTGCTGCAATTGAATGACAATTACCTGGAAGTCTGGGGTGACAGGTATCAGTGCACCATCGCGAAGCCATTGGATGGTCGGCTTAACTTTCCCAGAGATTTGAGTCTTAAACTGGGCCGGTTGTCCTTCGAAAACTACGATGTCCCTCAGCGGGGTTAGCGTCGGCAAACTGTCGGCGTGGTCCGGCTGCGTGACCTTGAGCTTCGCGGCCACGGTCACCCGACCGGCGGAGTTGTAAGCCACGCATTTGTAATCGCCTTCGTCTTCAGGGAACGCTTCTGATATGCGCAGCGTGTACTCGTCTGCTGTTCTCGACATTTGGAAGTACTTCGAGGGCTTTATTAGTTTGTCACCCTTGTGCCACTGCACTGTCGGCACCGGCTTCCCCACGATCTTACAGCTGAACTCGATGGATTGACCTTTAATAACAAAATATATTTTTGGTTAAGGCAAGCAGTGCTATTATGTGTTAGCATAATCAATTAAATAAAATGTAACTGGATTTGATCAAATTTGTGTGTTTTATCCAAAGATACATAAAACAGTAGTGAGGACCCAATAAAAAAAAATTGTTGGAGAAAAATAAAAGTTTCAAACTTGTACCGGCGGCAGGGCCGTCTTTCTATGTAGGTAAAATGACTCAAGATGTTGATGTAGTTGTTACCTTCAGTCACAGTTTTGTCCTTCAGGGAATCGATGACCTCTGGTGGGGCGTTTGCGGCTTTCGATTGAGGTTTCGGCTTGTCTTTGGTAGCGGGGGTGTTGATGAGGCACTCGGCGTCACAGCGAGCTTCACCCGCGCTGTTGATGGCCACGCATTCATACTTCCCGGAGTCCTGAGGGTAAGCCTCCAGAATTAGGAGAGTGTATGTACCGTCCTCCTCTAAGATCTTATTCCTGATGTCTGGCTGTAGCTTCTTGCCGTTCTTGAGCCAGTACACGTCAATTGGCTTTGTCCCGGTGACCTTGGTGTCGAATCGGACCAGCTGACCGGCGGTCACATTGACGTTTTGCGCCGTCAGGGTGAAGCTCGGAGGGATCACCCCGCCCCTGCCCTGCCTCCTGCGTTCCTCCACGACCAGGTTTGCGCTACATTTGGCGGTGCCTCCTCTGTTCTCCGCGACCGCAGCGAACACTGCTGAGTCCTCGACGAACACCTGCCTGATGATCAGGATAGACTTGGTGCTGAAGGTGTGAATCTGGAAGTCGGGGGAGTTCTTGATGGGGAAGTTCTCGCGGTACCACTTGATGGTGGGTAGAGGATCCCCGTCAAACTCCACCTCGAACCTAGCCTGTTCCTGCTCATACGCTCGGCAGGGCTGCATCTTCTTGGTGAAGACGGGCGGGTTGCTCGGCTTGACGGGTCCTTCAACGACCCTTTCTTGGGTCTGCGCTTTGTGTTCCATCTCTGTGGTTTCGGTCGAAGTGATCTTGCGCGTGATCTCTGTATCGCCGACGACCTCCTTTTGCGTTTGCTTCTGCTTCGCAACATGCACTTCCTTGCCGTGCACGGTAGACTCCGATGGATCAGGGATCTTTGGTTTCCTGATGACCTTCTTGGTGGTTTCATCCACTATCTCTTCGGTTTCCCTGAAAGTTATTAATTTATGTTTTAGTATGTTTGGACCTACACAATGGTTGTAACTTATAAACTGAATGTAATATGAGTATACTCACAAGCTGTCCTCGTATCTTTGAGCCATTCCCCTGGCTAGGGATGAATTCGCCATTTTTTCCCCGGGAATTGCGTACTGGTGAGTGGACTCCCTGAGTCTACTTTCCTTTATGACCTGTTCGTTTTCTAGCTCTTGGATCTTGTTGTAATACTCCTCGCTCTTCTTCTTCTTGACGGCGTGCTGCCATTCAGTCTCAGGCTCTTTGATAACTTTAGGTTTCAGTTCAGGCCTATGGTCGATCTCGCCCTTACGTTGCAAAGTTTGTCTTTCTTCAAAAGTCTTTTCTAACTCGGTACCGCTGCGTTGGTACTGAGTAGTTTCGTCGTACCAAGCTGCGATATTGAAATAAGCGATTAGAATTTACACAATATATAAAATCATAGTTCATGGGATGCTCGACATACCTTTCTGATCCGATGATAAAGCCGGTGGAAGCAGGATATAGTTGCTCGGTCTGTTGGAGTACATCGAGGGAGGGAGGGAAGCGGGGGGGGGCTTGTGCAGAAGCGTGTAGTAGGTGTGTGTTGGATGTGACCATAGAGTTAGTGCAGCAAATAGGGTCGAAGTGAATCATTCATTGGATAGTGTGAATAAAACTAGTGGCCGTGTGAAGGTGCAAAGTAAGCGTATGTGTGATTCGACTGGTGTCGTGTACTCACGTCGCGGCGCGTTCTTCAGCACCCCCCTGTAGTCGTCGTGCCGGGGAATCACTTTCAGCTCGGTGGAGGCCAGCGCCTCGCCGGCCGAGCTTCGCGCTATCACTTCTATTTTACCAGTGTCGTATTGTCTCGTCTTCGGTATGTCGAAGTGGTACATGCCGTCGTATGTCAGCTTGTACCTCGAACCCTGGAAATAACGCTTACTGAGCTACATTTCTATGTAGGCATTTTTTAAACGAGATACTAATTAGTCTCCAATGATTTGCAAAATTATTTATTTGCTGTATCTTGGTGTTGGGTCCGTAAAGAAGTTCATTCTCAATTTACTTTCTAGCAGTAAATAATAATAACTAATCCTTTGATTACAATTACAGCCGCTGACAAATGGTTAAAAAACATAATCTATGAACCTAATTTAGTAAACCTTAAATCAATTCTTGCAATTCCTAATAATATTTTCTGTGCGTTGCAGCTATAGTAGGTTTATATATATTATATTTATACAGTAGGTTTAAAGTATACATACATAGCTGATATCATTATGAAGCTATGATGTTTTTGGGAAGTATGCCTAGTTAAAGCCTGAATAAATGTTAAACGATATAAATGGTTGACAAAGAAGTAATAATAGTTACGTTGACAATAGTGTTGCCGTTGACGAGCCACATGACCCTGGGCTTGGGGTGTCCGGTGACGCGGCAGCAGAAGCGCGCCCACTCGCCCTCCTCCACCGTCGCGGGATCCGGCCGGCTCACGAACACCGGCGGAGAGCGCGCCTTCGCCTCGTCCACCACTTGTTCCGGAGTTCTGACATAACAATTACACACGATAAGCTGTTTGCAAAGCAACTACCGTTTCTACCTGAAACCGCGTGTCTACCGCGGTAATATGCATTCTCCTCAAACATTATAATGATACTCCATGGTTGCCGGATTCACCGCGACTGTGCCATAAGCTGCATCAAGTCAGGTTATAGGAAAAACCAGTTGCACAGCCATAATAGGCTAGTATTCTTAGATCAGACTCAGAATCACTACAGGGTATTTTTGTTTCCTTAAAACTAACCGTAATAGGACAGTATAAATTTCGGCGCTTTAACAACAGATAATTATCATTAATAAGGGGTCAAACAATTAAACATCCTTTACTTGGAGTTACTTTTGTGAACTAGTTTATGTATGATGGTACAAAATGTTCCGTGTGCGACTCGACTCGCATTTGGCCTTTTGATTCTCTTTTTTTTTCACTTTTAGTGGAGACCATATATATTACATACCTACCCAAATATTTTTGTATGAGTTGCAAATAAAATATTCTTTTCTATTCTACATAACACGTAACTTGACAAAGGGTGCATGGCATGCACTCTAATTGTGAGTTTATGAACTATTTATTTACATTTTCTTGGACACCAATGATCAGTTTTTAATGGAACTCTAAGTCAAAACAAGTACTGAAAAATGTATAGTTAAGAAACAAGATTTACATCAGCCAGGAAGCTTCCATTTCTCTGATTTTCTCGATACTCTTCATATGCTTGGGGAGCTGCGAGTCGTAGACGATGCCTGGCTTGCCAGCTGTCTTGATGACGGCCCGGGTCTCGTCCATTCCGTACAGGTTGGTGGCTCGGCAGACGTACTCCCCGCTGTCTTCCGGATACACCCAACCGAAGTTCATCGCCACGTAGCCGAAGTCATAGATGGGTGTAAAACGGTTCTCTGTAAAAGTAAGCGGTAGACATTAACGACAGTGCTGGACCATTCACATAGTATCACCTTGGCCCACACTCAATCTAAGCTCTATTCATTATTCATGGAAACCACCATGACACAATATTTGTAGATCATGCAATTAATGATGGATCAATGAAACTCAAGCAGGAGCGGCAGGCTAGGGGGATCTTTGCCGCCACTGAGATGTTGTTGAATGAAGAAGAACTAATAGGTACGGAGGATTCTGCAACTAGCTTTATTGTGGAAGGGTTCGTATAGGTACTATAAGTTATCTAGCTTTATGACGTGTTGAACTCACTGTGTAATAACGGCTTGCCATTGAAGAACCATTCCACTTTCATGTTAGGATCGCCAACAGGCGCCAACTGGCATTCGAACTTGGTTGTCTCCATCTCAACTAGGCTGGTCTGGCTCTGGATCTGCGTCACGAAACGCGGCGGCTGCTTCTTGTCAGCATCGTACAAGTCGTCTTCGGTCAGGAAGATCTCTGAGGTGTACTTCTTGATGGTAGCTTCCATCTGCGTCAGCGCCTCGGAACGCTTCATTCCGCGCGGCACCTGGTTTTGAAGGATGATGTCTGGGAGTTCTGTAACAAGAGATCTACCTGCAGAGCACTGTTTTATCGTTACGGGTGAAACGACTTGGTTTAGCCTGTAACTATTAGTAGGGTAGTAGACGCGATTGTATTTTTAGATACATGTGCGTTTATGTTTTAGTTAAACCACTGCACATTATAATATTTCAGTGCTTTTAACAAGATATTTTATAATCAACTTGATTTAACGAATTGATTTTTGATTACCCATTACAAATATTACAGAAGTTGAATCAATAAACTTACGTTTGCATGAAACAGTAGCTTTGGTAAAGTCTTCTCCGAAATCATTGACAGCGCGGCAGACATACTCTCCTGAGTCCTCAAAGTACACGTACAGGATGTCCAGAGAGACGAAACCCATATCGTAGACCGTACGGTATCGATGGCCGGAAGGCAGCAGCTTCCCGTTTCGGTACCACTCGATGCGCAGTCTCGAATCCTCTTTAGGCTCGACGCGGCACTCGAAGCGCACGCTCTCGGATTCCTCGACGGTGTGCGACTGAATCTGGGTGATGAACTTGGGAGGAGAGTTGATGACAGGATCTTCTTTAGGTGCGTCCGCGACGCGGCCTCTCTCCAACTCCTTGATCTTCTCCCCGCTCATTCCTTGAGGCAGCTGTGATTCCAGCACGATGTCACGTTTGGAGCTGCAAGTTATCTTGGCGGTGGTCGTCGCCGAGCCCCACCGGTTGGTGGCGCGACAGATGTACTCGCCGGAGTCGCGCGCGTAGATGTAGTCGATGTCTAAGGCTATAAAACCGAAGTCGTTGAGCATGTGAACGCGCGAACCCGTCGCGAACGGCCGCCCGTTGTGGAACCAATCAATCCTCATGGTCGGGTCGCCCACGGGCTCGACGCGGCAGTCGAAGTGAATCGGGCCACCTTCAGGAACATCAATATTGTCCTTAATCTCGACTATGAACTTTGGAGGATTCGGTTTTTCATCTTCGACGGTGATCTCATCGCGCTTGTGAAGCGTTTCCTCCAACTTCTGAATGCTCTCAGTTCCTGATTTGAAATGAGATGGTAACTGCGGCTCCAAGATTATTCCTTGGCGACCCTTTACCTGCAGTTTGCACGACACCGTGGCTTCGCCGTGACGGTTCGTTGCTTTACAAGTGTACAGTCCGGAATCACGTTGATACACTCCACCAATTTCTAAGATGACAAATCCGAAGTCGTTGATGGTCTTTACTCTAGATCCTGTCAAGAGAGCTTTACCGTTGTGGTACCATTCAACCCTCATGCTCGAATCGTTTATTGGTTGTAGTCTGCACTCGAAGTGCGCCGAGGAGTTCTCTCCTAAGATGAGATCAGATGGCGTGGTGATGAATTCAGGTGGCATTCCGGTCTCAGCCTCCGGTGTCAATTGGTCTGAAGTACCGTTGTAGCCTTCTAGCGCAGCTATCTTGTCGATAGTGCCCTCCATCCCCTTCGGCAGCTGAGACTCAAGGATGATGTTACGTTTTCCTTGTACTTTCATTGTCGCCGTGGTGACGGCCTCGCCATAGTTGTTGTAAGCTCTGCACAAGTATTCTCCAGAGTCCTCGGGGTATGTCGGAGATATTTCAAGGATGACAAATCCAAAGTCACAGAACGTCCTAAACCTGGAGCCCGTCTTTAGTGACTTGCCGTTCCAGTACCATTCGACCTAAAACAAAGTTTAATTTAAAATTATGAAATTAAGAGATCTATGAAAATATTATGTCACTTGGAATCGGAACCTATTTAATAAGTGGAAACGTTGAATATAACTAACCTTAAGGTTGGGATCATCAGTGGGTGTCAACCTTGCCTCAAAGTGGGAGTTTTCACCTTCCCTCAGATTGTCAATGTTGGACAATGGGACTGTAAATACAGGAGCTTTACCGCGTTCCTCATCGACAGTAGTGTCCTTCCTGCGTACCATAGAGTCCTCCAAAGTTTGCAGCTTTTCCAACCCACCTTCCATGCCCTGAAATAAATTTTACAATTAATCCTGACATTTGACACATAAAAACATAAAAAGTAGATTGTGACGATCTTGCATACCCGCGGCAGTTGCGAGTCCAGGATCAAGTTCTCCTTCGATGTGCACTTCAATGTAGCTTTCGTAGAATCAGTTCCCAGTTTGTTTGTGGCAATGCATTCATACACGCCAGAGTTTTCCTCGTAGCAGTACAAGATGTCCAAAATAACAATTCCAAAGTCATGGAATGTTCTGTACCTATGGCCATGTGGCAGTTTCTTGCCGTTGTAGAACCATTCGACCTTCAGATCAGGGTCGTCGACGGGTACTAGCCTCGCTTCGAAGTGAGCACTTTGGCCCTCAACAAGCTTAGTCACGTCCTGGATCTGTGTGATAAACTGAGGTGGTACAGCAGACGCCGCAGTTGGTGCTTGATGCTGCGCGCCCTGCAAACTCTCCAGCTCTCTGATCTTGGCGAGAGAGTCAGGCTGTAGACTGTCAGAGAATACTCCACTCCTTCCGTAGCAGTTAATTGTCGCTTTGGTGAAGTCTTCACCGTACTTGTTGTAAGCGCGGCAAACATACTCACCGCTGTCATGATTCTGCGTGTACGCAATATCAAGAACTACAAAACCGAAATCTGAAACTGGTTTTATTCTTGTAGAGTGACGCATCGGTTGGCCGTTGTGGTACCATTCTATCTTCATTTCAGGATCATCCACAGGGACAACAGTGCATTCGAAATGTGCAGATTGCCCATCCTGAAAATAGTTAATTAGATTTAGTATTTGCTTTTCGGTGCTAAAATATTGGTTTAAAACCAATGGAATTATTTTTAACGCAGTAAAAGTACAATCAGACTAATGACTTGAATTACATACTTAGTTATATAGGCATAACATGTGCCTAACATCGCTAAACTTTGCAAGAGGGTGCCGAATGCAATTATTTCTACTTAAGCCCTTTAGCGACCATACATCACTTCTATCAGTGCACTGTGCCTATGTGCATTTACTTATAATACAATAAGTTACGCCGTTACACCGTGGAAAATAATTCCGATATAAATTCAGAAAACTATAATTTCAATGAATCCAAACAAAAATAAAAGTAATAATAAAAGAATATATTGTATACAATATAATCAAAATTTTTAGAATGTATTCATTCTAGAATCCTCATGTTTGAATGAAATACTTCTTAATATATATCCATACTAATATTATAGAGGAAAGATTTGATTGTTTGAATTGAATAGGCTCCGAAACTACTAGACCGATTTAGGTTTAGGTTTAAAGATATTTATTCTCAAAAAAGACACAGTCACTAAATAACTGTTCTCATGTAGAGAACAGTAGATATGAAGATAATGTAGGTATAATTTAAGAAAAAGATTACACACTAAAAGTTAAACATTTCAACTACACTTTCTATAAATTAACAATGTTACTAAAAACAGTGGTACTACTACTACTGGCCAGTTTTCCTTAACAAAACTAGCAAGTTCATTTTTAAAGTTATTAATCGAGCTAACATTTTTCAAAGTTTCGTGTAGTTTATTATAAAGTTGTGCTCCTTCAAAAGTATTTTTTTTTTGCCGTAATTCGTTCTGGTTTTGCGTAAAACAAGGTAAGTAACTAGCTCGACGAGTGATACGTTTTGTTACTTGCCTTCATTTTAAGAAAGATATGTTAGTACTCGTATGTATAGAATTTTTGGTGATTTTATGGACTAGGATCAAACTAGGATGCATGAATTGATAGTCATTAATGATTAATAGTCATTAGATTTGTTACTTCGTAAATAATTATTTTAGGGGTAAGGTAATGATAGTAAAAAAGTAGTTAGATTAATTTATTTTGTAGGACTTGCAGAGCAGCTAGTTTAGTTTTGGCGGCGCTGCCCAAATTTCACTGTGCGAATGCGATTTGAAAAATCCTTTCACCATTCCGTGATGAACTTATGCTATGGAATATTTTTAAAAAGTTAGGGTTCCGTATGAAAAATTTAACTTTTGTTAAATACCTGTGCGAAGCCGGGGCGGACCGTTAGTTTTAGGATAAATGTGATTAACAATACCTTGATACATAGGTAATTCTAAGATTATAAACCATATTAAAATGAAAATACTAAACTTATCAATATCATTGACTTTTCATGTCAATATAATAATATGAAAACCGAATCTGAAAACTGCATGCTTTTCAATCTTTGAGAGTAGGTACATATCTACATACAAAATAGATGCTACCTGAACATAATCCTAATTATAAAAGAGTATCTTACCTTCAGGCCTTCTATGTTCTGGATATGGGTGGTGAACCTCGGTTTTTGGCCCTTGCTCTTGTCAATGCACTGGAGCTTGACGGTGATTTCTGCCTGGCCCCAGTTGTTAGTAGCTCTGCAAGAGTATGTTCCGGAATCTGTTTCTTTCGTTCCGAGAATTTCGAGAACAACCATGCCAAAAGCGTACACCGTGCGAATGCGGTGGCTAGCTTCAATAGACTTGCCGTTGTAGAAGAATTCAATAACCATGCTCTGGTCACCGGTTGGGATTAGCGATGCTTCATAATGAGCAATTTGTCCCTCGCCAATGTCAAGAATATCCTGGAATACAGTAGTGAACTCAGGTGCTCTGCCAGTGTCATCTTCTGGTCTCTGTGTGGGTTCTTTACGGAGAGAATCCTCAAGGTTCTGGATCTTTTCCAGTCCTTCAGTCCCCTTGGGATGTTGAGTTTTTTCGATGAGATTCTCCTTGCTTGTGCAGAAGGCGGTTGAAGAAGTGAAAGCTTCGCCATTCCTGTTGTAAGCCTTACAGGTGTAAATACCACTGTCTCTCTCATATACATCCGTTAGATCCAATGTAACAAAACCAAAGTCACTGTTAAGCTTGAATCTTGCTCCTTGTTCTAGAGCTTTTCCATTGAAGTACCATTCGATCTTCAAATTAGGGTCATTCTTGGGTTCAACTTGACCTTCCAGATGGAGTGGCTGTCCTTCCACAAGTTGGAGTTCGGCAACGACCGGAACCACCCATTCTGGTTTAGGGTAATCTGCGTCGGGAAGAGAAGACTTCCTGCCCTTCGCTAATCTGGCTTCTTCAGCTTGTTCTACTGCCTCCAAGCCTGCTTTGCCTTGAGGATGCTGGGTGTCAAAGTAGATGTTCTTATCGCCAGTGCATCTTAAGGAGCCAGATGTTGTCGCGGAACCTTTGCTGTTAGTTGCCTTGCAAGTGTAAATACCAGAATCTTCCTCGTACGTGTGGATGATGTCCAAAGCTACGTAGCTAAAGTCATGAGTGCTCTTGTAACGCGTTCCAGATGGCAGAGGCTTGTTATTGAAGAACCATTCTATCTTAAGAGTAGGATCTTTTGAAGGCTCGACGTTGCATTCGAAATGAGCGTTATCACCTTCCTTGCACAGTATGTTATTCAAATGTGAGATGAATACAGGGGTCTCATAGACTGGCTCAGATAAATCGGGTTTTCCTGGTTTAGGCTGCTCCAGTGCTCCAATCCTATCCAAAGATTGAGGATGTAGAGATTCACCAAGTAGCCAATGTCTGTCTTCAATCTTGATGGAAGCAGTGGAAACTGCTTCTCCCATAAGATTTGTCGCTTTACATGTGTAAATACCCGAATCGTCGATTCTCAATCCGTTGATCGACAATGTAACTAGTCCAAAGTCGAAAGTGCTCTTCAACCTTGAGCCAGTCGTGAGACTTACACCGTTCTTAAACCACTCTATCCTTAAGTTAGGATCCGTACGTGGTTCTACCTGAGCTTCCAGAAAGACATGTTGTCCTTCAACGAGTTTATCATAACTCTTCAGGTGAGTAGTGAAGATGGGAGCCTGCTGCACTCCAGAGTCGATGAACATCTCAGGCACTTTATTCATCGCAGCTTCCTTCAGCTGGATCTGCTCCCAAGACTCTGGCCTCATCGCTGAATCGACGATCGTAGACTTGTTCTTCACTTTGAGAGCAGTTGAAGAAACAGAGCTGCCCGCTTTGTTGATAGCTTTGCACATGTACACTCCCGCGTCGCTCGACACGACGGAGTTTATGTCCAAAGTGACGAAACCGAAATCATGAGTTGTGCGGAATCTCGATCCTGAAAACCCACAACTTCTTATTTAAGAATATAAAAGTAAAGCTAAAATTAAATATCTTTACATGCAAAATATATAATACATTCATGATTATGTAAGTGAATAAACTGATTTCAGATTTATAGCCATCTTAGGTGCCTTAGTAGGTACTAACATATCGGATTAAATTATTTAGGTTATGTGCAGTTGCAGCCTTTCGATTGGATTTGTAATGAATCATTTCATTGAATCTTAATAATATAAAGGAACAAGCGATTTACTAGTAACAACGCCCAGCCCAAACCGCAAGCTGAAATTTGGCAGGAACTAAGGAGTGAAATAAAAAGGTATTTGAGGTTTTTTGTTGGTTTTTTGTAACACTCTTACCCCCTGTATTCTCTGTAAGAATACGAAATGATTGAAGAAGCGTTTGAGGAATTTTTGAAATACTCTAGAAAATCGGGTTTAATTTCATCGTGAAAAATAAACGAAAGAAGAAAAACTTTTTTTAAGACGTAAAGAACGCTTAAGGCTTAAATGGGATTTTCATAATTGAAAGATGGGATAAACAACTCTAACCAGGTTTGAGCTGATCTCGAGAAGTACCTATTTACCCATAAACCGCGATGCGGCTTCGCTCGCGTTAGGGGATGCCTACCTACGTCATAGTAGCTTTATGCAAGCAAAGTCTCAGCCCGATCGGTTTAAAATTGACAGTTTCATAGAAACTTTCATCCCCTATTTTATCCCCTTGGGGGTAGAAATAATTGTACGTCATAACATCTACCTGCATGTCAAATTTCAGCCCGATCCGTCCAGTGGTTTGGGTTGTGCGTTAATAGATGTCTAACTGACTATGTCAGTCAGTCAGTCAGTCATCTTTGAGTTATATTATATTATTTAGAAGAAAAGAACATAGACTTTAATATCTAGCACAAAATGATTGATGACAAGGGTGGGCATATCATGCTTAATATTTAATATGACATTTAAAACAATTTTTTCATTGACACAGGTAATCTACTTTAAATTTCTGGACATTCCTTGAACTGCTTTTATATTTAATTGAATACCTACTTAATAATATCTATATATATATATACCTATATATATGTTTGTATATGGATATTTTTTTTGACATATTAATTATGATAAGCTTACAATTTGTGTGTATTATATCTATCTTAACTTGAACATTTAAGTATTAATAATATGAGGAATAAATGTATAAAATTTTCAAACTAAGAAATCAGAATGTTGCAACGCCCTTACAGGGTTCATGTAAATTCTACCTTTTAAAAGTAACACCTTGTAATGGACATGAATGCAATAAATAAATAAATAATTAGGTAGTTATGTTCCCATAATAATGTACAAAACATTAGGTAAAAACGTACCCATCTTGAGTTCGACACCGTTGATGTACCATTCGAACCTCATGCTGGGGTCACCGACCGGGACGACCCTCGCCTCGTAGTGCGCGTGCTGTCCCTCCCACAGCTCCGAGGGTCCCGTCAACACCTGGGTAAAGATAGGCTTCTCGAACTCCTTCTCAGGCTCGTCGGAACGCTGCTGGAGCGGTTGCTCCAACTGTTGGATTTTCTTCATACCCTCAGGGTGCTGGGTCTCCAGCTGGATGGCTGCTTTGGCTATTGAAATAATACGAAGTATTAAGTACAACGACCTCTGTGGCGCGCTGGGCAAAGGTCCGCGGGTTCGATTCCCGCCTCGGGACAAATATTTGTACGAACTGCAGATATTTGTTCGGGTGTTCTGATCGTTTTCTACATAATGTTTAATACAAAATAGCTATGTAATCTATTGTACTATGTATATCTGTCATCTGTCATCTAGTACCTTTTACACAAGCTTTGCTTATCTTGGGGCTAGATGATGCGGTGTGGATTAACCGGCATTATTTATTTATTTTATTTATTTACAAAAAATAAGTTTTTAATTGGTATTGAATATTACCGCCATTAGGGGAGGCCTATGTCCAGCAGTGGACTATTATAGGCTGGTGATGATGATGATGATGATGATTACCCGCCATACAAAAGAATTAAAAAATGAAGTTACTGAAGGAATACAGATTACATGAAAAATAAAAAACTTACTCTTGATCTTCATAGCGGCGGTGGTTACGGCTTCTCCTAGCAGGTTTGACGCTCTGCACATGTAGACGCCTTCATCTTCGTCGCGAACGTGATTTATCGTCATGGACACATAACCGAAGTCATGAGTCTTTGTGATCCTTGAGCTGTCTTCAATGAGCTTCTCGTTTCTGAACCACTCCACTTTGAGGGTGGGGTCACCGACAGGAATCAGTCTGCAGTCGAAGTGCGCAGTCTGTCCTTCCTGGATGTTGTCTATATTCTGCAGCGGCTGCGTGAACACGGGTCGCTGGCGGGTGACCGGCTCTGGTATCTCAGGTCTTTTAAATGGTTCCACTGATTCCAATTCTCGGATCTTCTCCAAGCCTTCAGGACGCTGAGATTCCGATATTATGCTACCTTTTGCGGTTACTGTCATGGAGATAGCTGATGTACAATGTCCCAAGGCGTTGATAGCCTTAACGGAGTATTCGCCGGCATCTTCCGGTACACAATGCTGAATATCCAATGACACGTAACCAAAATCAAAAGTGATATGGAACCGAGATGCAGATTGCAGGGCTTTGCCGTTGTGATAGAACTCAATACGCAGGTTGGGATCGTGTACTGGTTCTACTTGACACTCGAAGTGAGCCGTCTGGCCTTCGAATACGTGTGTTGTTCCCCTGAGCTCTGTGACGAACCTAGGAGGACTGGCCTGGGGTTCTTGGACCTCCAGCCGTGTGTTGTGGCCTTGCGCTTCCAGTTGTCTGATCTTTTCAAGACCATTTGGATGCTGAGTGTCCATAACAATGCTTCTATGCCCTGGAACAAAAAACATATTGAGATAACTGGGTTATGAATATAAAGTAAGACATAACTAATAATTTTGCTGATTTTTGTTAAAACTTACCTGCAACCTTCAACGTGCATGTATTGACTGCTTCACCGAGTTTATTTGTGGCTTTACACATGTATATTCCAGAGTCTTCAGCATACGAGTAAAGGATGTCCATGGCGACGTATCCAAAGTCATGTGTAGTTCGGTATCTGTGTCCAGCTCTGATCTTTTTGCCATTGAGGAACCATTCAATTGTCAGATCTGGGTCATTGATTGGTTCAACCCTGCACTCAAAGTGGGCGTGGTCTCCATCCTTCAGGTTCTCGAGGCTGGTCAGTGCCGTCAGGAACACAGGGCGCTGACCAGGCTTCTCTTCTTCGGCAACCTTCGGTCTTTCGTACCTTTCCAGCTCTTGGATCTTTTTGAGCCTCTGTTCATCTAGTGTGTCGAGGTATAATCCAGATTTCGCTGCAATAAATAACACAAAAATCAAATAAAATTCAGTTTAAATTTTAAATAATATCCGTAAAATAAATTGCATAATAACTAACCGTCAACCTTGACGGAGCTCGTTGTAACCGCTTCACCGACAGCGTTAGTGGCTTTGCACATATAAGTGCCGGTATCCTCAGCATACGCGTATAGAATATCCAGCGCTACATAGCCAAAATCATATGTCGTCTTAAATCGGTGCCCTTGCTGGATTGGTCTACCGTTGCAGTACCATTCTACACGCATTGTGGGGTCGTTAACCGGAGTAAGTGTCGCCTCCAGATGTACAGCCTTGCCTTCAGGAACCTCAGCATTCTTCAGTGGTTTACCGAATTGAGGCTTTTCAACCACAAAGGTCTCTTCGCGGGCCACGCGTTTGTTCCTGCTATCATCTTCTAGGTATTGAATCTTCTCCAAAGCGCTGTCATGAAGTGTATCACGGATGATAGATTCCTTAGCTGTAAAATCATTAGGTATTATTGGTCAGCATTTATCAGTGAAAAAAACTTGTAATTAAAATAATTTTATTAAATCAACTTACATTGCACTTGCAACTTGATAGATGACGTGGCTTGTCCCAAGTTGTTGATGACCTTGCATGTATATTCACCCGAATCCTCTCCGTAAACGGTAAGAATATCAAGAGCTGCAAAACCAAAGTCGTACGCAGTGCGGTAGCGGTGTCCACTCTGTAGTACTTTACCGTTAAAGTACCATTCGACGCGCATGTTAGGGTCGGGGTAAGGCTCGATCCTACACTCATAATGAGCGCTCTGAGCCTCCACTAGCTTTGTGGGCCCGTTCAGTTGGGTAATAAACCGCGGGGCTTGGTTCACAGCCACTTCCACGTCTTCCTTGCGAGCGTAGCGAGATGCGTCTTCCAGTTGTTGAATCTTGTGGAGAGCAGTCTCGTGCTGTGACTCCAGTTGCAATGACGCTTTGGCTGTTAGATTAGAAAACGATATACTTTTTAATAGGAGCTATCAATAGCACATTATATATCAAAACTTATAGTTGAGTATTCCTGTAAATAAATAAATTCTAAATATAATTTAATTCAAAATACTTTCACGTTAAATATTTTGTAAAATAAGAGAATACATAATAAATTATTGAAACTGAAAACAGACTACAAAAAAGTTATATAGTAGTTATATCTATCGTTCACCGACTTTCCTCGGTCGGGAGCCTTTGTTCCTACTAGTAGCCTAGGTGGTATACATAAAATGTATAAACATTATTATATCAAGGCACCTACATATAGAAGCTAAAGCTAAAGCTGTAAGCAATATGGAGTACGTCAAAAAAGTACTTACACTGGACAAACAAAGTAGACGATGTCACTGCCTCTCCGAGTTCATTTATAGCGCGGCAAGTGTAAGTGCCAGAATCTTCTGGGTTGACATATTTCATGTTAAGGGCAACGTATCCAAAATCGTGCATTGTCGTCAAGCGGTTGGCTGCAAGAAGAAACAATTTGGGTATGTTGATTAGGTAGGTACATAGTTTATTTCAAAAATAAATAATAGTCTTGATAGTTTTTTTTATTATTTGAGGCTACTTACAGGCTTCAACTGGAACTCCATTGCGCAGCCATTCTACGCGAAGCTTAGGATCTCCGACAGGAATGAGTCTCGCTTCAAAGTGAACAGCTTGATTCTCAGCTACTTTAATGTCTTTCATTGGCATTGTGAACACGGGAGCTTGCGTGATGACCTCATCTTGAGCACTATGTCTCTGGTTTCTTGAGGTATCTTCCAGTTGGTGAAGTCTCGGTAAAGCTCCCTCGTGCTGCGACTCCAAGTAAATAGACTTTTTGGATTTTACAACAGCAATTCCAGAAGTGACTGCCTCACCGAGAGCGTTGATTGCTCTGCAAGTGTACGTACCGGAGTCATCAGGCAAACACGACATGATGTCTAATGCTACAAATCCAAAATTGTTTGTTTCTGTGAACCGCGATCCACTCTTCAATGGCTTATTGTTGTGGTACCATTCCACTTTCATGGTGGGATCAGATACAGGAATTAGCCTGCATTCGAAGTGAGCTCGTTGGCCTTCTTTGATTTCGACGTTTTTCAACGATGTCGTGAATATCGGAGCTTGTGTTGTCATTTCGTCAATAACATCAGTCCTGTGGTATTTAGATCTATCTTCCAAATGCTGAATTTGTTCCAGACCAGCTTCATTCTGTGTGGCTCTAACAATGTCAGCAGTGCCGCGGCATGTTAGCTTGCAGTTAACTTCATCTGTTCCTACATGGTTGATAGCTCTGCATGTGTAAATGCCAGAGTCTTCAGCGATTAAATCGATTATGTCTAATGCAACGTATCCAAAATCATGGATGGGTCTGAATCTATGTCCAATAGTTACAGGTTGACCATTTTTATACCATTCCACCTTCAAGTTAGGATCAGTGACTGGCTCAAGTTTGCATTCAAAGTGCACATGATGTCCTTCCTTAACGTTTTCAATGGACTTCGGACGTGTAACAAAGCGAGGTTTGACATTAATCGACTCATCTACGACATCAGATTTCTTGTATCTTGAAGCGTCTTCCAGATACTGGATCTTTTCAAGCCCTGATGGGTGTTGAGATTCCAGATAAAGATCTTTCTTAGCAATAACACGAAGGGCGCATGACGTAACAGCTTCCCCTAGCTGATTTGTAGCTTGACAAGTGTATACACCAGAATCCTCAGGGTATACACTAAGAAGATCAAGAGCTACGTAGTCGAATTCGTAGGCTGGTCTGAATCTGTGTCCTGTCTTGATAGGCCTGCCGTTGCAGAACCACTCTACCCTCATAGTGGGGTCACCGACAGGCTGTAATCTGCACTCCAAGTGCACGTTAGTGCCTTCAACAGTCTCTATATTATGCAGAGCTCTAGAAAACTGAGGAGCTTGCATCACGGTTATGTCTTCGTGAACCTGCCTGGTCCTCCGAGCGGCATCCTCAAGCATTTGTATTTGTTCTACAGCTTGCTCATTCTGTGTGTCAGTAACGATGTCTGATCTCTCGATGACGCGGACCATAGCAGACGTGTGAGCCGATCCGAGGTGGTTCACCGCTCTGGCCGTGTATTCTCCAGAGTCAATTGATGTGGCGTGAATAATATCTAAGGCCACGAAACCAAAGTCATAGTAAGTTTTGAAGCGAGAGCCAACTGTCACAGCTCTGCCGTTGTGGAACCACTCCACTCTCATCGTTGGGTCGCCCATGGGCTCCAGTCTACATTCGAGATGAATATTTTTACCTTCCGACACCGACGGAGGATCTGAAAGTGGCTGTACGAACACTGGCTTTGATTTTGATATTTCTTCGATTTGATACATTGGCTCGACAAACTTGTGTTCTTCAATGTGTTTCGTCTTCTCGTACAAACCACGATGAATACTGGATGTGTCGATGCTGGAGCGGGCTGTAAAGAAATTCAATATTAGTAAATTCCACAATGCGAGTAACATAATATTTATTACATTATTATTATCAAATATCGTCGTTTAAGGAGTACTTACTTTCGACTACCATGGACGCACTAAGTTGTGCTTCGCCAAGAGCGTTGCGAGCCACAACAGTGTAGACACCGGAGTCATCAGCGCGTACGCTCGAAATGTCTAGAGCTACATAACCAAAGTCATGGTAGGTCGCGATGCGGTTTGCGCTCTTGATAGCTTGACCATTGAAATACCACTCGATAGTCATGGTCAAGTCACTTTGAGGTTCAACTCTAGCTTCGAAGTGAGCGCTTTGTCCTTCAACAATTTTATTAGTGCCCTTCAGGGGTCCCAGAAAACGAGGTTTCTGCGTTACTCTAACCTCCTCTTCCGCGCGTCTGGAAAATTTGCTAGAGTCCTCAAGGTGCTGGATTTTTTCGAGTCCACCTGGGTGCTGGGACTCACCAATTATATCTCTCTTCGTTACAATAGACAAGTTTGCGTTTGTTGTCGCTTGACCAAGGGCATTATACGCCCGGCAAGTGTAGTGCCCTGCGTCGTGAATAGTTACTGACTTAATTGTCAGTGCTACGTATCCGAAGTTGAAGAATGTAGTGATACGTGAACTAGCTTCAACCGGGCGTCCATCCTTCAACCACTCCACTCTCAGGCTAGAATCGCCCACTGGCTCAAGGCGAGCTTCAAAATGAGCGAAGCCTCCTTCCTTAATATTAATTTGATCTTTGATCGGCGTTTTAAACTCTGGCTTTTGTGTACTCTCAGGGACTTCTTGGAAGTATTTTTTATTTTGCTGCTGCTGGTATGCTTCTAATTGCTCAGTCTTCTCGATGTATCGTCGCTGTTCTGGTATACCTAAGTCTGCAGTAACTGTACTTCTCGCTGCTACTCTGATCGACGCTGTGCTTATGGCTTCACCTAATTTGTTCACAGCTCTCACTGTGTATGAACCTGCATCTTCAGCCCGTAGGTGCATGATGTTAAGGGAGACGTAACCGAAGTTGAAGATTGACGTGATTCGCGAGCTTGCTGTAATAGGTCTGCCATCTTTGTACCACTCAACTCTCATAGTTGGATCACTAACGGGAGTGAGTTGTGCTTCGAAATGAGCATTACGTCCTTCTTGGAGTTCTCCAAGATCTTGTAGTGGCCGGATAAACTGTGGCCTCTGAGAAGATGATTCCTCAATAGATTCTTGATGTTGATATCTAGAGTAGTCTTCTAGTTGCTCGATGTACTGCAGACTTTCTGGGTGTTGACTTGTCCTTTCGATAGTTGCTCGTGGTGTCACTTGCAACACTGCCTTTGTTTCAGCGACGCCGGTTGCGCTTACCGCTCTGCACGTGTATTCTCCGCTATCTTGTATATTTAGACTGAGCATATCTAATGAAATGTAGCCAAATCGGAATATTGAAGTAAACCTAGAACCTGAAAATTCAATACGAATTTAAGTCAAAACAAGAATTTACAGGACTTTTAATACCATATAATAGACACATTGTTTGTATTTATTTGTGAAGATAGCATTTACATACTTGCTTCGATACTCTGGCCGTTTTTCAACCATTCAATTTTCATCGTTGGGTCACCGACCGGCTCTATTCTCGTCTCGAAATGTATTTTGCCACCTTCCATCTGCGACACGCTCTTGAGTGGCACAATAAACAGTGGCGGAGGATAGATGCGGTCTTCTTCGCCGTGCGGAATGTTGGGTCGTGCCCTTTCCACATGCCTCAAGTAGATCACTTCTGGACCAGGGGCTGGCCTAAAATTTAAAAAAAATTGTTAGCACCAACGATATCACTTATGTAGTTGATCATTATAAATAAGAAGTTAAAGAGGGATATTTAAAAAGCAAAATAATCTATGCAGTACGTAATATACTCACTCTGGCTCGATAATCTTTGTAGGCCTTGGGAGGTGCAGACGTTTCTGCTCGGGCGGAGGCTCTTTCGGTACTTCAACATAGAGCCTCGCCCGAGTAGCTGTGGAACCTGCGACGTTCTGGGCTGTGCATTGGTACCATGCCGCATCCGACGCCTTGGCTCGCGGAATGTCCAGCGTCGAGGCTCCACCTTCGGTATTTATTCGTAACTCTGGATTGGGTATAATCGGGATGCCATCCTTCTGCCATGTGATGCGTGGTGTGGGCGTGCCTAAAGCGCGGGCGCTGAGCGCGACTGGCTCGCCCTCGCGCACACTGAGTGTGCTGAAGCGCTCGACGAACTGCGGTGCGACCACCTGCTCCTTCTCGATCACGTTCAGTCTGCACTGGAACGCTGTCTCGCCGCTCTTGTTGCGCGCGACGCACGTTACCACACCACTATCATTTAAACCGACGTTTGTAATCATAAGAGCATGATTACCTGATTCGTTTACTAGTATCTTATGATTATAATCGTCTCGAATTTGTCTATCGTTAATGAACCACGTGACTTCTGGGTAAGGTCTGCCTGTAACGCGGCAATCGAATCGCGTCATTTTACCTTCTGTCACATCTCTGTCCTGGCAGACCTTTACGAATTGCGGAGCGAGCGCTTTTTCATTTACTTCTATTCTTTCTTCAGTCTCTGTTTGTTGAGTATCCATTATGTATTGTGATTTTTGGTCCTGTGTATAGGTGTCTTGGGAAGATTCGACCGCGAGGTATGCTGAGCTGACGATGCATCCGTTGGGATTCTCGGCGAGCAAAGTGTAGTGTCCGGAATCAGACTTCTGTGTGTTCTTTACCCTAAGTATCGTTTGATTGTGACTCGTGATAATTTCGTGTTTGTTGGAGTTGACAAGCCTCTGTCCGTTCTTGAACCAGGTTACCCTTGGCCGTGGGTTGCCGGAGAGCTGTACCGCAAACTGTGCGTCGGCGCCCTCCTGCAGCTTGGAGTTCCTCGGTTTCTGCGCCACTTTGGGCGGTGACACCGGCCCGAGGCTGTTGTCAATCGCCGTGCTGATCTGGCTATCTGCTTCTCCGATATATCTCCTAGTTATGGATTCCCTGAACGATACTTCTCTGAGAAGTCTGTATTCGAACGTGTCCACTTTGAATTCCGTAGAAGAGTGGTCAGTCCCGTTAGTGTAGGCGATCTTCTGCGTCTTCTGCGTGTGGTCGGTGGAAAAGCCTTGCGTACCGTAAGACTTGTGTTCGACGCTCTCACTAACGTGACGGTAGCTCTGGTGCTGGGAAGCGTGCTGCGGTGCGGGCGCGCCTTCGGGCTGGATGTACACGGAGCAGATCGCCTCGCCGTACTGGTTGCGCGCGGTGCAGGTGTACTCGCCTTCGTCCCCTGGGCCTATCTGCTTGATGAGCAGCGACACGTCGCCGGTTTGCTCACTGTAGCTCATGCTGTACTTGTTGCACTCCACCAGCGGCGCCTTCTTGCGCGTCCACGACACGACAGGCGTGGGGTTGCCTCTGAGTTTACCTTCAAACTTGGCATTGCCGCCTTGCGCGAACCTCGCGTTCTTGAATATCTGCTCGAAGATAGGCGGAGAGGGGTCGCCCGGTCTGCCTGATGAGATCGCCAGACGATCAGCGGATCTCTCAACTGTAACAATAATAAATGTTCCGTTTCAATTGGTTCATTTCATATTTAAGAGTACTATTTTCATACCATTTTTTAAAGCGCTGAGCATTTTCAAATAATTTTATAGAAAATATTATGAATGCTGAATGCTGGGATTAAATTATGAAATAAAACATCGTATGAATGAAATTCTCGTTTACAGAACCTACTTTTAAATACTCTAAAATAGGAAAGAGTCTATTTTCAATGAATAAAAATTGGTAAATTAATTCAATTGTAAATTGGTTTCATGTTCATTATGAGTACAATATATGTATACCTATGTAATTACTTGCACTACGTCATTGCTATTTTATGTGATGATCAATCTCCGGCTGAAGTCTAAACAAAATAAGAAGATAAACAATGTTCCATAAAAAAATTAGCTTTTGTGAGCACACAACATTGTCTGAAATATAAGATTCGGTCAAAATTGTGTAATTAATTGTTAGGTGTAGGTACCTTGGCGAGCAGAGGCCGAAAATGTCCGAAAAGAATTTGAAGTCCGGATAAGTATGAATGATAACGGAAAGATCGGCTCAGGATCTAAATAGGACGGAAATAATAATTATCTATCACATTTCTCATAAATATGGAGAAAAACCCTCGGCGCCGCGTCACATTCTCAAAAGTCGTTGGAACCGTATCAAAGTAAATGTTGACAGCTTTTCTTTCAGTTTGAAAGGATTCCATCGTATCGCTACGTACGGAGTACGTTGGCGTAGGAAATGTTTTCATATCCAGGAATTGTTTGTGCAGTAAGTATGTTAATAAGAGATTATGTTATGTGAAGCTGGCGCGGCGGGGGCGGGACGGGACGCGGCGCGGCGCTTCGCTCCCGAAATGTCTCCCTCCCCGCCCGCGCTCCAGACTGACTCACGCCTGGCTATTTCGGTTGCCGGCATTCGGATCCTATTACGCAGCCATTTTGGAAGCTGCTTGAGAATATTTATATTTTACTAAGATTACAGGGATATGTGCAGTCATTTTGGTTTTCAGATGTTGTATTTAAATACATAGCTTAGCAATAACCTACGCTTAAAGTTTTACGAACAATTAATGGGCCGTTCTTTATACAAAACTAGTATCCAGTATGTAGTGACAATTTCATACAATCTTATAGAGAGCAGGGATACAAACGATATCAATTAAAACGAATGACAAACCTGTAAATAATGAATTCCACAGGGTTATGTATATATCACAGCGGAGATAATAATTATAGCACGCTGACGACAAAACTATTGTACTTGAATGAATGAACTAAAACGTTAAACGACAAAACTAGATATATAACTATATGATCTTTAACACAGTGTCTGCTAGACGACCATCTTTAAATAGTATACCTTTGAAAAGCGGAAGATCAGTAGGTTGTGCTAAATCGTCAAAACCCTTGGTGTTGTAAACTAGATTCGGCCCTTACTTGGATAAGTCATCGACTCACATGTACCAAAATGGCTAAAGGCATAATGCTCTTCTAAAACAACAGCGTGCGTCCTATGACAGCCCAGTCAGCTCTATAATATGTATATTATGTATTTAATAGACTATTATTATTTATAGTCACTATACTGTTCGGAAACTCTACCTACTGCGAAAAAGTCATAAAGATGTAATAACGTGCACTCTGTTTAACGCCAAAAATAAAGACTCCTTCTTGTAGATAATACTTTAAAAACCTAAAGATACTAACCTCTGCCTCATTATATGTAGTTCTATGAAATTTAAAGTTTGCAATACAAAATATGTCTCAATTTAAGGTAAGAGGAAGCCAAAGCAAATACAGTAAAAGGCATCAAAAGTATTATTGTTGTATTATTTTGTTGGCTGCCAGCATTTTGGAGGGTGCCTCTCTCGCTCCCGTTCCGCGGAAACAGATTAGGTTTAAGCCCACCTACCTGTGGAGGCCTGGTGACCGACCACCTACCTAACAATGTGTGTGTGTGTCGTGTGTACGCAGTGCGCTGCGCATGCGACAGCCGCATATAGCCCAGAGGTCGCTGGGTGAATGCATGCGACCGGTTCGCAGCCGGTCGATGCCTTCGGTAAACCTTTTAATTCTTTACAGGTATGTACATCATGTCCTAATTTCTAGCGGTTGACTTAAAAAACTCTCAACATAATAATGAAAAAGCTTGCCTCTTTTACAGAACTATAAGAAGGGGATCGTCTAAATGATACATTTCACATCACCTTACTTCAAATAGAATAAACAGATAGAGGGACGAAAGTGTCAGGTTCCATATTATTTTATCGTTAAATTATTCCGCGCCAATAACATCGCACGGACTACATTACTATTAGAGTTTCTGCGATGATACCATTCATAAACTACGAGTATACTAACAGCCCACGCTCAGACAAGATCATAGTGTTTCCTAGATTTGATTTTGATTAAATTAGTCCTAATGAGTTTTTGAGTAATTAGTATTATGATGTGTATATTCTAACTAACGGTACATGCCAGAGACATAACTTCTTGGCTCGTTAGCTAATGTAATGACACCTTTCCATAGGGCGGAGCAATGCCGAATATTGTTCGATTCGAACAATCTATTAAAAAAATCTATGGAAAGACTGACTCCTGAATGTAAAAAATTATATATCTTATATTTTTAATTATAATATATCCTATATTATTATCAAATATTTCGTTGCTGTCATTGTAGAAGCGATTAGTAATAAATCGCCGACGTCGCTTCGCCGTCCCAGGAGGAAAATAGTCTGTGTTAATTGTGAATAGAAAATAACTGTTTCTATAGATGTCATACATCGCTACAAATACATTGTTACAATAAATTAAGAATATATAATGAGTACCTACAGATTTGCCAGAGGATCTCAAGAGGCGCAAATTGGAGTCGAGATCCCTGGGGTACCGAGGCTTTCTGGGTTTTAAAAAAAAATATCTGAGTGTCTGGTCGAAGCGACGAGTGACCCGAGAGCTGGTCAACCGGACCCGTCAGTATCTGGCGCAGTGCATCAGCATAGCAATAACGAAGCAATGCATCAAGCATTTTGGTGACACTTTCGTTCGACTGGTAGCTCAACTGATCCATATCAATGGATCAGTTGAGCTACCTGTTGATCGTTAGCAACAGTCTGCAGTTAGCGCGATTGTAAATACTAGTTTTGGTTTGGTTATTTAAGTTTAATTTTCTTTTTTTCAATTGTCTTCTATTTACATTTTTGTTCGAAGTCTACAGTCGAAAAAAGCACGCAAGAAAGGCCAATTTCAATGCCGCCGCCGATGAAAAGGCTTTATTAGCTCAAATTATAAGTGACCGATGATCGTGGAATACAAACGAACTGATGGCAAGTCACAGACGACCCATGTCTTATATCAAGCATGGACTTTTTCAACAACTAAATATTGAAATACCTATAAACTATTCTTGGTAGGTATGTCAAATCAAACATAAGACAGACAAGTACGTAGTTTACATACTTAACTTTAATTACAATTAAGGTAACTGACTCTGAAAGTGACGTTTTTCAAATCTATACTAAGTAACCATTTAAGCAGGCACTAAGCGTCTCTGTGTGTGGCTGTAAAAAACATAGACACATCCATGCTGTAAGAAACAAAGTCCAAGGTTGCCAGTTTCTGGGTCAAGGTCACTTGGTTCTCATAAATAAACTTTTAATTCGACCGTTCTGGGGACCTGATATTACGCTCTATTTGGTTTATTAAAGGGATTAAAGGATAATGTGAAGCTAGCTGTACAGTTACCGGTAGCAACATATCCTACAAATAAAACAAGATAGACCCAGGTCACGGTGGAAATATGTAATGTTGAAGGAAATCCTTATCGCCGTCTTCGGAATGAATCAAATATGTAATGTTGAAGGAAATCCTTATCGCCGTCTTCGGAATGAATCAAACCTGGACACCCTCTCATGTGGGAGACTGACAAAGTTCAGAAGACGACGACGTCGAGGATGGAGCGAATTCGAGGAATTAAATGAGAGCTGACCACTGCCCGGGGTATGGGGCAACTAGCTGGGATCAGAGGGAGAGAGCCTACTTAATATCAACAAAATAAAAGAAAACTTGACTTAAGTTTACAATTTTATTGCAAATCCAGAACTTCAAACATGCAATCAAATCTCTTGTAATGTTCTGTCTCACAGATTGTATCAAACAAACTTTCGCATATAAAATGATAGTTAGCTTTTTTTAATAATGGGTTTCGTAGGATTGGAGGACCAGTTAGTTGGTACAGTTTACCTACATTACATACTACGAGAAGCTATTTATAAAAGAGATCCGATTTTATATCATCGCTAGGTAGATACCTACATAATATTATATATTATTAAACAAAGTAACTTCCCGCTGTCTGTATGTCTGTCTGTCCCCATGTACTAGTATGTAAAGCTACGAAACGGCGTTTGATTTGGTTTTTGATCATAGAAAGAGTGATACAATTAGAAGGTTTCTAAGAATTCGCTAGTTAGAGATAGGTACATTTTTCAACGAGTGGAACAGTAATCTAGAAGTCTATGGTTTTATTATTTTATTATTAGTTAAGAAAGGATCGAAAAGAACTTATTAGAATTTCTGCGTGCGGCTTTAAAATTCAACTAACTACGTATGGACGGTTTTATAGGGACGGCTGAGTGCACTGCGTTTGCGGACACACTTGTGCACTACGATGTGTCCTGCTAGTCTACATTGCGGGCGAAGGCGGCATTCATTTGGCTATTGAAAATAATAAGTTAAATAATACACGTAAATAAAATGCGCGCAGGTGTTGGTACAACCGTAGCGCACAAAAAGTCATAGCTTGCTTACATAATGGTAAGTAAAGACTAGATCGGATTAGGTACCTATCTATTTGTCAGGTAAAATGCCGCACACATAGAAGAACACTCCTTTCGGCCGGGCCTTTATAAAACTTCAAGTAATCACTTCGAGCAGGGCACGCGCAGCCGCGCAGCCGCCCCGGGGACGCGACATGTCGACGACCGTAAGAAGACAGACTATTTGCTCCGTACGAGGTCATCGATTATAAACTGAATGAACTTGAAAAGTTGTGCGGCACACCGACCAGCCTCCTCATACATAGCTCTGCTAGAACCGAAGCCGTGGGCTATGAAAGTGTTAACATAACATATCAAATGTTCAGTAGGTTATCTATTTGTATAACATCGTGCGTGTACCGCTCAAACGGATGAAGGTATTTCAATTTAATATTTTTGTTCAAAAGGTGACTTTATCAAGCGTGTTCTTAGCTAAGCTTTATGAATAGAAGCCGGTGTTAATGTCCACTAGGATGGTTTTCCTTAGTAAACAAGAGACAGTCGAAATAGTCATCCATCACCGTAATCAACAAAGTATCGTCTGCGTCGGTATTTGGAGAATGTAGATAGTTAGTGAAGATATTGGCAGTGAACGAGGCGCCGCGCCGCCGCCGCAGCTGGTAATCGGCACACGATTATATCGGGCCTGGCACGCGACCAGAGCCGGGGCAACGGCAGCACGTCTTGTGAAACACTTGCCCTTTCATCCTACCTTCCATCTGGTTTATTACGCAACTGGGCATCGGAAGCACCGTCTTCATGTTCAAGCGAACATCAAATATAAAGCTAAGGAAAACAAGCGACCGAATCGATGTAGACTGTGGTCCGAGCGGCGCGGCGCGCGCGCGAGTACACTCCGACACCGCACCGCACCGGTTACTTTCCTACCTAAGCTGTTCATCAAATCATTCTATACTTACTCCTTTTTCATTACAATTTTCTAGACTTTTTTCAGAGAAGGTACTTTTTCAAAAAACATTTCTGTAATAAACCGAATTTAGTATACAGCTCCGTATAAATACATTATAAAACCTACCTCTACTAATTTTAAAATACTTAAGGACGGTAAAAAGGTTAAAATAAAAATCCCATCCCCGCTATTTCGACAAGAGTAGCAAAACAGTAAGAAATGCACGATATCACCCAAATAGCATCGGGTGATAGCTGCTACAAGCACGAGTGAGGATCCCTTCATTTCAACCTGAACTATTGACAAGTTCACCTTCGGGCAGAGTGGGCTCAGAATGAAGTTGACTCGTACCTTCTTACAGCTCTTCTTTAGTACATAGCTATTTTCTGTATATAACCTAACTTTACCGGTGTGGCACCCTCTACGCCCGCCAAAGTCCGGTATCGCTGTCAGGCCATCTGCGGTCAACAGCATTATAGCACAGTGTACATTATAGACAGTGTGGAAACTACCTACAAACGCTCGAAACTACTCACTCACACAAGCATGCGCATCTACGAGAGCTCTAAGGGGTTTTCGCAGTGCTGTCACTAGCGGTTGTCGCGTCGCGACGAGCGGTCATGCGTAATTTAGTTTTTTGAAAAATGCTCGATAATATTGCGTTGTATACAGCTGTGTGAACTCAGTTTCATCGAAACCGGAGCTTTCGTATTTTAAACTTCCTGCTGATTAATATAAGAAAAATGTACTATTATTATTATTGTTATCAAATAATGAGTCCGTGTAATTGATCATAATGAATTCTTGAATTTATTTGAAAATCCAGAATGAAGGCGGTTTAAAGATTGTTTAAAGTCGATAGGTAGAATGAGAATATTTTATACAAAAATTCCTATAGGTAAAAAAGAATTCCGACGTGTCGTAGTAGACGCAAGTACTTTTATGTGAATCATTTGTAATAATTAAGAATAAACATATTAAGAAATGTTTTTTAATTACTAGGTAGGAATCACACGCATTTTCGTATTGAAACACGGTAGGTACAGTTTGCTGCCGCTCATGAGCGTTGCCCACGCGCCACCTGCGCTGCAGTGTCTGCGCGCGCCTTAAAGTTACAACCCTATTGCTATAATGGAGCGTAGGTATTTATTTCAACAACTAGGCTTAGTTTCGTTCGATACTGGTCATTATGTGTACTGTGATTATAGTCCATTCGAAAAAAATATATATATATTTCTCTATTTCATTAAATGCGCTGCACGTCCGTGTTTGGATTAGATTTTAATGTTAAATGTGTTCACAAAACTTCAACTTTTGAATTTTTTTCATTCGTACCTCGGTATTGCACCAGTCCAGTTGATTCGCAAAATTAGCTGTGAGCGATTTTTTCATTTAAACATACGTAAATCAAAAAACTACTAATTGCAAACTATTTTTTATCTGTTTCATGAAAAGCTAACGCGATATGCGAGCCATCACATCGGTACCTACGTGAATCGGTTCATCAACGAAGTTTGTCAATTCTGGATACGTTGCCATGTATTTGTTTTGCGGGTTCAAAGCTGCCAGAATTAATATTTGAACTGGCTGAATACCTGTCGAACGCAAACTGTTTCCAGAACTCCGTCCCTTCTCTTTGATGGAAGTAAGCGTATCGTATATCGTTCGATATGTAGGTAGGGTAGGTACCTACTCCCTTTGAGCGGAATTGCAACAGTGTTTGGGCATGTGCGGTGTGGGGTGGACCGCAAACACCACAGTGGGATCGAGTACCGACCGACCGACCTCATTGCACAATCTGCTCAAAGCTGTTGCAGCTCGTTGCCTGCAGAAGATCAACCGATGCGATGTATCAAATCTAACAAAAGAAATATGATTTCAATGAGCAGTGACCCCGAGCTAGCGGTGTCAATCTAAGGAATAGCTTATGCTAACAAAGTAACCCTTCGTGTTAGCTTTATGTGTAGCGCTTTCAGGTCAAAAATAAATATTTTGTACAGCTCATAATACCTAACTGACAAGAGATTAGCTATGTCCATGGTCCTAAACTATAATATACGGGAACATTATTTGACTTTAATATTACTACGTTCATGTATTAACTAAGTAAAAACAGGAAAGAACATCACAATCATAATGTGAACCGGTTCCTTCATCTATACTATACTGTTACTTTGTAAAGGGTAGAAAACTCGTTGTCTAGTTCACACTCCACCGCGCAATCGTCGTACGACCACCTCACACCGGACTGTTTGGTTTTTTGAACCCATCCAGCCGTATTTAAAGAGTAGTTGACCGTGTTTAGTGCTGTTATCGCATCTATTCGCATTTTTGGTGGAGTATAAAAATGCAGGGTCGCTTCATTCTTGCACCATTACAATTATACGACTCTTTAAGGAGTAACGTTACTACTGTCATGTCTCGACTTAGCGTAAGTCAAGTTTTGTAAGCCTAGGTACCAGAAAATGTAACGAAGTCGAACCAAACCTGTTCGTGATTGTTATAGTAAAGGCATCTGAGGGGATCTCAAATTCACAAAGCTAGACTGTAGATAAAATATAACGTTCTATCCTTTTCAGATCTGCCTAGTCATCGCCATCGCAT